>ML369154.1:1880-89083 GCA_005239525.1 Nicotiana knightiana
GTTAGTAATTAATAGTTCCTTTGGTTGTGTTTTGGGTCAACATGATGCCACAGGAAAAAAAGAACAAGCAATCTATTATTTGAGCAAAAAGTTCACCACTTATGAGGCCAAATATACTCTTTTGGAAAGAACATGTTGTGCCTTAACCTAGGAATTACCTTTTGTCCTATAAAACTTACCTCATATCCCGAATGGATCCCCTGAAATACATCTTTCAGAAGCCAATGCCAACTGGTAGATAGGCAAAATGGCAAATCCTGCTCACATAGTTTGATATTGTTTATGTCACTCGTACTGCCTTGAAGGCACAATCTTTGGCTGATCATCTGGAAGAAAACCTGGTTGATGATGAATATGAATATTTGAACACATATTCCCCAGATGAAGAGGTTAATGTAATTGAAGAAGTAGTCCAAGATGAAAGTCAAACATGGAAACTATACTTTGATGGGGTTGTCAACATCAAAGGCGTAGGGATTGGAGCAATTCTTATATCACCTACTGGGAAACATTACCCAGCTATGGCAGGACTTCATTTCTTCTGTACAAACAACACGGAAGAATATGAAGCTTGCATCATGGGTCTGAACATGGCAATAAATCTAAATGTGCATGAACTGTTGGTGATGGGAGACTCAGATTTGCTTATTCGGCAGGCTCAAGGTGATTGGGAGACTCGAGATATCAAGCTCATTCCATATAGACAATGTGTGGAAGATCTTAGAAAAAGGTTCAAGTCTATGGAGTTCAGGTACATTCCCAGGTTTCACAATGAATTAGTTGATGCCTTGGCCACCCTGGCCTCAATGCTTCCATATCTGGGTAATACTCACATTTACCCATTGGAAATTCAAATTCAGGATTAACATGGTTATTGCAATACAATTGAAGCAGAACCAGATGGTGAACCATGGTACTGTGATATTAAACAATATCTGAAAACAAGAGAATATTCGGTACATGCTAATAGGGATCAAAAGAGAACTATTAGACGACTCTCTAATGGTTTCTTTTTTAGTGGGGAAATCCTATACAAAAGAACTCCGGATTTGAATTTGTTGAGATGTGTGGATGCCAAAGAAGCTGAAATGATTATGATAAGGTGCATTCGGGAGTTTGTGGTCCACACATGAATGGGTATGGTCTAGCAAAGAAAATCCTTTGGGCAGGATATTATTGGATTACTATGGAGCGAGATTGCTTTCATGTTTTTCGCAAATGCCACCAGTGTCAAATTAACAGTGATTTGATTCACTCGTCTCCTTTAGAGCTATATCCTATGTCGACTCCTTGTCCTTTCGTTGCTTGGGGAATAGACATCATTGGCCCAATCGAGCCAAAAGCTTCAAAAGGGCACAAATTCATCTTGGTTACAATTGATTACTTCAACAAATGGGTGGAATCTATTACATTGAAGGCAGTCACAAAGAAAGTAGTGGTAGATTTCGTTCACTCCAACGTCATCTGTCGTTTTGGTATTCCAAAATCATTATCACAGATAATGCTGCTAATTTGAATAATCATCTGATGAAAGAGGTATGTGAACAATTTAAAATTGAGCATCGCAATTCTAATCCTTACCGACCCAAAGCTAATGGAGTTGTTGAAGCTGCAAATAAGAACATCAAGAAGATTATTAGGAAGATGGTTCAAGGGTCTAGACAATGGTGCAAGAAATTGCCCTTTGCTCTTTTAGGATACCGGACAACTGTCCATATATCAGTTGACGCAACGCCCTACTTGTTGGTTTATGGCACTGAAGCAGTCATACCTGCGGAAGTTGAGATTCCCTCTCTCCGAATCATTGTTGAAGCAATTGAGGACACTGAATGGGTCAAGTCCCGACTGGAACAATTGAATTTAATTGATGAAAAGCGTTTGGCGGCAGTTTGTGTTGTTCAGTTATACCAACAAAGAATGGCACGCGCTTACAATAAGAAAGTGCGCCTAAGACAGTTTGAGGTAGGAAAACTTGTCTTGAAACGTATCTTTCTGCACCAGGAAGGAGCAAAAGGAAAGTTTTCCCCGAATTGGCAAGGTCCTTACCTCGTCAAAAAAGTATTGTCAAAAGGAGCTATACACTTGGAAGATATAGAAGGAAAGGTGACAGACATATCTATCAACGCGGATGTGGTCAATAGATACTATGTTTGACATGACTCTGTTGGGGCATTTTTATACTTAGTAGTCTAAGGCTAGGATGACGAAAGGCTATCATTCTCGCTGCCCAAACACTGTTTAACCCTAGTTAGCCCTTTGAAGGCATGTTTATATTTCTTCGTTTTCCCCTCTTTTGAAACCAATGTACATTAAAAAAAAAATACAAAAAAAAAAGTACAAAAAATACAAAAAAAAATCATCAAAACAAGTTCATGTTAATTTAACTATGTTTGGCCTGATTCCGAAAGGATACGTAGGCAGCCTCACTCTGAGGTTCGGTCACACACTAAAAAAAAATTCTACATTTCCCAGTATTCAAAGAAACTGGGGCATGATTTTATTTTATTTTTTGACAGTTTTCTGTCAAAATGGTTTCAAAAGTTGTAATTCAGTTGAATAGTTCTTTTTACCTTTCCCTTTTAAGACCTTCTGATCAACTTCGAGAATGCTAAGTTGGTATCTTACGATGATTCCTCGGCCATTGTAAAGAGAGAAAAATGAAATGAAAGAGTCTTATTGGTGTAAACTTTCACGGGCACTATAAGGCGATAGTGATTTGAGAGAAAGACAAATGAGAGAGGTCAATTGGTGAAAACCCACAAAGGGCATCGTTGATCGATTCAGGCCTTCATATATCCCGGCACAAGCATGGTTAAGACAAAGAAATCAGTTTCAAAGTGAAGTTTACAATGGATTTTGAAAATTAGACGGTTCAGACGGATCAGGCATCCAGTCCAAAGTGCATGACATGTTCATTGAAGTCAGCTTCTTCCTCTAGACAAGTCCTTTTTATTTTTATTTTTCTTCTATGAAAGGTACACTTCTTGATTAAGTATTAACACCTATTAGTTCACCTTCTTGTTTTCTTTCGTACTATTCTTTTTTAGTCTTTTTCATTCTAATTTCGTCAAAGCAAATCAAAGAAAAGGCTGCAAAATTGGTTACAGTTTCCCTGTTATATGAAGCAAAACTATCTGGGCATGAAAAACATGGGAAAAGGCATAAAGCCATCTTTGATTTTCCCTGATGAGCAAAAGGCTTGAAGGACTGAATAATATGTCAAGGGTCAACAAAAGTTACTCAGATAAAAGTTCTTTTGGGGTTAAGGTTGTTTTCACCATACACACAAATGGTAATAGGCGCAAAAGAGGAAGGTTTTGATGTTGAGAAAGAAGATCTCCAAAAAGGAAAGCCAGAATCTCCCGATAATTTGTACGAACATTGACAGAGTCAATTTTTATAACAAGTGTAATGGACGCAAAGTCAAGTCGATGAAGAAATCAAGGCCACAAACTGACAACCATTTTAAAATTGACGAATCATTCTTTGTTCAGAACAGGTACAAACCTATTTTAGGAAACAGTTCATGGAAGAACGAACATCTCCAAGTGAAGTTTCAAATCCTTGATTTCTATCTAATATACATGTAGTCATGTTATTTTTAGTTTCATTATATGGAATACCCTATATTCACCTCAGGGTACTACATCCCCGGTTGATTTACTTGTTGCTAACATAGGGTACGACATTCCCTAGTAACATATTAGAGAGCCAAGAGCCTCATCTTATTGTCAACATAGGGTACTACATCCCTTGGTCGCATTATTTTCTGCCTACATAGGGTACGATATTCCCTAATAGCATCTCAGATGCTGCAAGGCGTATGTTATTAACAAACACAGGGTACTACATCCCCTGGTTGTATTTCTCATTGCTAACACAGGGTACGGCATTTCTTGGTAGCATCTCAGAGAGCCACGAGCCTCATCTTATTTCCAACATAGGGTACTATATCCCCTGGTTGTATTTCGCGTTGCTAATATAGGGTACAACATTCCCTAGTAGCATCTCAGAGTGCCACGAGCCTCATTTTATTGCCAACACAGGGTACTACATCCCCTAGTTGCATTACTTTTTGCCAACATAGTGTACGACATTCTTTAGTAGCATTTCAAAGCGCCACGAGTGTCATTTTGTTGCAACATAGGGTACGACATTCCCCAGTAGCATCTCAGTGAGCCATGAGCCTCACCTTATTGCCAACACAGGGTACTACATCTTCTGGCTGCATTTTTCTGCCAACATAGGATACGACATTCCCTAGTAGCATCATATAGTGCCACAAGCCACATCTTATCATCAACACAGGGTACTACATCCCCTGATTGTCTTAATTCTGGTTAACACTGGGTACGTCATCCCCTATTATTTATAAAAAATATGTGTCTTTTCCAATTCTTTATTCTACAATAGCAAGGATAGTTTTATGTATTTTCAACAACTCACAAAAATTTCCTATTGCAAACTGGGGCAGAAAATTTTTGTTCGTTTGTTTAAATGGAAGAATATATATATATATATATAACACTTAGCTTCTTCTAATTTAAATGTAAGTTATAATAGTATTTTTCTTAGTATAATTTACATTATAGTGTAAATATTGGGTTTTCTTATTTAAATAGTTTTTTTTTAAATCTAAAAGTGAGTTTTATATATATATATATATATATATATATATATATATATATATATATATATATATATATATATATATATATATATATATATGTATATATATATATACCCAACTTCCCCACTTCACTAATCCTCACCCCCATTCCTTCACAACTCTTCTCCACTTCCACCACTCATCTCACCATTAAGCAACACAACTCTATATAATAATACATTTTACACATTAGAAAAGGAATGGAGAACATAAAAAACGGAAGCCATTACCTCTTCTTATCCATTCACCTCTTGAACTCTACACACTCCCAACAAAAACCCATAGAATAAAGGAAGCATCCCCATTGAAAATGAGCCGCCCAAACTCCATGGGATTTCTCTCATTTTGAGAGACAAAGAGAAGACCAACAACAATACCATTCCAGCCGTTCACACTCACCAACCACCCCTCTCTACATAACTCCACTACTAGCAGGAGAAAACCACCAAAAACAGCCGCACCCCTTAAGAAAAAAAATAGACCTTCATCTTCACCTTCCCTTAGACGAGAGAGAGCTTCAGCCGTGTAATTCAAAAAGAAAACCAACGCCTCATCCTTCAGATTCAGATTATACTATGCTTGAGAGGTCCGTTCGCATCGAGGTCGAAGTCGAAATTCGCCGGTAAAGGTTCGTGGTATAGGTCCTGGTCACGGTTGATTCTGTACATTAGTTTGAAGCTCCTCCTCATTGTAAGCATTGGAAAATTTAAGCAATAGAGGATCTTCATCTATGAAAGGTTCATTCTTTTCTTTCCCACTGTTTCTATTGTTTTTCTTTAACCCCATGTTTCCTTCAGATTTGTATAGCATATTTTGGTTATAATGTTCAATGTTTCATTGTTCTGGATTTTGTTTTATTTGATTCAAGTGAATACCGGTTGGTGGTTAATTAGTAAGTCCATTTCGGCTCATGAAATTTGGAAGGTCGTCTAAATTATGTTGATGGAATTAAACCTTTGTTGCTTATTTCAGTTTTTTAAAACTCGTGTGCGTTAGATCAAAAAATGGAATTCGAAGCAGGGGACTTCAAAAATTAATTATTATTGATTGACATAGTGGTTGTATATGTGGCTTATTTGTTTTTTTTTGGGTAATATGTGAGATTTTGTTTTAGATTAGAAATGGCTTATCTCGTTTCCTTTACTGTAACTGCTAGTAGTATATATATTTTATTTTCCCACTTCATTAACTCACGTGACTTATAGTTAATTGAACATGAAAACCAAGGGTGGCCCACATATAACTCTTGAAATAATTCTAGTTTCCATAACCATGGGCCTTTACAATAATCTGGTATTAGTATAAAGTAAATAACTCACAAATTTGTAGGGTGCTTTAGGCGCGCATTAGTAAATAATTTATCGTGATTATCTACATGTTCGCGTGACACTATTATGATTTCGAAAAGAAAATGAATATTGGTAGAAATGCTTTTTAGGTGCTCATTTTAATTTACTATTGTGATTGTGTACACGTGCGCGTGACATAGTTACGATTCTCAAATTAAACCAAAGTACACGTTCGCGTGACTTTGGCAAAATAATTTTAAAATTAATTAAAGGCTATTAATTATGTACACGTACGCGTGAAATGATTTTTAGCGCATTAAATTAAATGGGTATACGTACGCGTAACTCTCACTAAGGTAATCCTTTTAGATAAATCATTTAATAAAAGTAGTAAAAAGCAAAAAAATGCATAAGTATAAAAGCAGTAATTAAATAATTTAGGCCTAGTTTAATCATTAAGTGACCGTGCTAGAACTACAGAACTCGGAAGTGTCTAACACCTTCTCCCAGGTTAACAGAATTCCTTACCCGGATTTGTGGTTCGCAGACAATTTAAACAAGAGTCAAAATTCCTCGGTTTTGGGATCTAAAATAAATAAATGGTGTCCCGAGACACCGTAAAAAATTTGGGTGGCGAATCTGAATAAAATTAATCCCAAAATCGAATAATGTCACTTAGAGTGGAAAAACTCCCTTATCCCACCCTGGCGGTAAAAAGGAGGTGTGGCACCTGGTATAGGCCCAATACATATTTATGACTTGTCTGTGAAATTTGATGAAAAGTGGAGTTGGTTTGACTTGATTCAGACGTCCGGTTGTGAAAATACAAGTTTCAAAGTTTTCTTGAAAATCTCATTTGATTTGGTGTTCAATTCGTAGTTTTAGATGTTATTTTTGGCGATTTGATCACGCGAGCAAGTTCGTATGATGTTTTTAAACTTGTGCGCATGGTTGGTTTAAAGCCCTGAGGGCTCGGGTGAGTTTCTGATATGCTACTGAGTTAATTGAACTTAGAAAATAATAGCTGGTGCATCAGACCTGCAGATTTCGTATTTGCAAGATATGGCTCACAAATGCGAGCCTCGCATTTGTGAAGAGACCATCACATTTTCAAGCAGTGGCGCTAGGGGTGGACCTTCGCAATTGGTAAGCTCAGGGTCGCATTTGTGATCATCACATGTATTACACCCCATGTTTTCGTACGTGAAAGTACACCATAAGTAAATTGATGAAAGCTCGGAAATGAGATGTTACATACCGCATTTTCGTACGTAAAAGTTTCGTTGCAAGTCAATCGATGTAAGTTCGGGAATGAGATTAGTTTGGGATTATAAGTATTATGTTATTTCAAACAAATTATAAGTAAATTTGTGAAGATGATGGGGCAAGGAAATCGAAGAAAGCGAGTTTCGTCAAAGTTTTTCAATTTGGATAAAATACGGTCCGAGATATAATACTCGATATTTATGGGCTAATGTCATATAAAGCACCACATGACCATGATAGTGAGGTATATAAAGTGTATTAAAAGTGAGTAGTATTTTATGAATTTTGAGATAATTATTAATTATGTGGGTAATTGATTAATTATTAAATTAGTGGGGGGTTAAATAGTTGATTAGGGAAAGGGGTGAATTTTTGGATAGTGTAACACCCCCCCCCCCCAATGTGGCAGCCTAAAGAGTCATTATTNTAAAGAGTCATTAATAATGACTCTTTACTTTCATTACAAGGTGTTATTTTAAGATTATTTGTGTCTTAGTCATCCCTTAAAGTGGGCCCAACCAAAAGTCTTAAGAAAATCTTCCTACATCATTATTATGGAGAATATGTGTGTGCTAGTTATGGAGAATGGAGGCATTCTCCAAATGAATTCATATTCCTACATCATTATTATGGAGGTTATGTGCTAGTAACAGAGGCATTCACAAAATGGAATGGACCTTAATTCACAACATGGAATTGACTTTAACTCTCGAAAATCAGATTCTCAACATGAATTTATATGAAATTTCATAGCGCTACCGCAACATGATATTTGCGATTCAAAGGGATTACGGTGCAATCTTTCTCAAGAATATCATATGGATTTTTCCCTACTCCAATCTTGTCGTCACATGTTTTGTCGCAATTAACGTGTGTTACAGGGATTGTCAAGAGAATTGACTCATGTTTGATAAGGTTATTCCTTCTTTCTTTTTGGGTTGATCTATACGACCCATACGAAATGCGCAAATGCACAACTTCCATGAATGACTCTTTTCATAGAAGTAGTAGAGATGCCTATGTTCTTGAATTCCTATATGTCTTATTATACTATCGTCTGTTCACGGGTCTCATAAAATACATAAGTTGATAAAGTTTATTTCAAGATATTAATCAGAGGTATAATGGTTTTATGACGTTCCGAAAGATTTTATTGATGTACTTCTCATGCATTGCATTCATTTATACATGTACATTAACCCATGACCAGACGACGTTATATCCGCTCATATATGTATATATATGTATATGGGATATGGGAAAAGGTTATGGTGTTATATACGCAACACCACCTGATCAGCTGGTATACGTTGATGATGTTGCCCACAGTGGCTGAGATGATATGATGGGATGCCCTCAAAGGCTTCATGATGTTATGAACGCATATACCTATGCATGTTATGACATTTATACGCATATGAATGACATTATAAATAGTAATGATTCACAAAGATATTCAGATATACATGTTGAGTCTTTTACTCCATGTTTCTCTCATGTATATTTTTTATTGATTTTCATTCCTTACATACTCGGTAAATTATTTGTACTGACATCCATTTTACTGGGGACACTGCGTTTCATGCTCGGAGGTCCCGATAAACAGTTGAGAGTCCGCCAAGTAGGCTATCAGCTCAGCGGAAGATGTTGGTGCGCTCCATTTGCTCCGGAGTTGCTTATTTGGTCAGTATGATTTAAAAATGTATTGATTGGTATGTCGGGGCCCTATCCCGGCCTTATGACATTTATGTACTCTAAGAGGCTTGTAGACGTATGTCATGTATATAAAAGATTGTATGGCCTTGTCGGCCTATGTTCAGTGTACGAGTGATTATTTTGGCCTTATAGGCCCGTACGTCGTATGTATAAATTTCTATGTCAAGTTGGGTTGTTCTATGTCAAGTATTCCCACATGTTTATTTACTCTGAAAGATATTGCAAATGTGTTAATAAATTTCCTTGTGAGACACCCGGATGGTACACTCTGAAATAGTACAGCTAGATATGAATACTAGAGTGTTCAAATTTATTTTTAAAAGATAAGACACTGGAATCCTGGAAGGGATAAATATTACCTTAGTATTGCTTCCGTCCGTAGTAGAGAGAGAATGTTAGGCAACCCGAAGAGCCAATAGATGGAGTAAGGGGCTCTAAAAGAAAAAAAGTCTTGTTCGAGTTTTCAGAATAAAGTGATAGACATAAATGTTAGCGGGAAATAAGAAGAGAGTACATGAAGCATAATGATTAAGATATGATACATGGATGACCACGGTAGATAAAAAAGATGACAGTATTACAGAGTCTATAGTCACATGAAGGAAAAGATGAGAGGTGACAGGCCTTGAGACAACAAAAAAGTATAGGCCATAAAGTCATATTCTCATTTCGAGAAATACGTTTGTGATTCCAAAGCGACTACCATAAGAAAATGTTAGACCCAAGAGTAATAGAAATCAGTATGGGCTTGTGAACAAGATAAACTAAAGATGAATTAGGAACTGAAAGATTTTATAATAGTCGGTATCGGAAGAAATTCAGAGATTTTGTTACGGCAATAATAGAATGGACGACAGAAAAATAACCTTTAAAGGTCATTCAGGAAAACGTTTCCCTAAATCAAGCAATGTGAGAAAAGTTAAACTTAAGGGATTGTATGTACCAGTTAGACTAAGTGTCACCCTCGTGATTAAGGAATTTTGTCATCCTTGGTACAGAAGAATTACCGCACGTCCAGTAAGGGTCATCAATGATGTGAAAAGATGCCAAAGATGAAGAGGTAAAACATCTATAGGCAGATCGTCCTAGCACTAAAATATTAGTACTCCCCTAAAGGGGGGGGGGGGGGGGGGGGAATGGAGTGATGTGGCATTAAGTAAAAAATTAAGCGGTTTTAGTAACTATGGAGTCGTAAATGAAGAATGTGATTAAAAATGAGAGAGGTATAAGATTGCACTTAGTCATATCCTACTGATATTCTACTATTCCAGAACATTATGCAAACACGACGTCAACGAGAGGAAGTAAGGGTTCCTGCCCGAGATGTTATTGAGACATAAGGAGCTAGTGCAAGAGGTAAGTTGAGCCAAAGAAATAACCCAAGAGAGATTACGCGGAATATTGGTATGAGAGTGGGCCAACGATTAGTTAGTAGTTGATTCAGAAAAAGCCTAGTTATGGCTAGATAAGAGGATACAGATAAATCAATAAGTCCTGCAAGATAAACAGAATGAACCCCAACATGGGGAATTCAGTCTCGAAGATATGACATCATGACCTTGAGAAATATTCCGATAGGAGTTGGGGTAGTTAAAGGTACCGTATGAGTATTATGGAAATAAAAGTGAATATCATTAGGAAGACAGTCAAAATATAAGTTTAGACACAACCCTACAAGCACAAAGGCGTGGAGGTAAGTAACTAAGGCGTGGAGGTATAATCTCCACTGAATTATACATGTGTGTGCACCATAGGTGCATTATCAATTGAAGATTGTAGATCACCATTAAGGTTAGTCAACAATGGATGGATAAAGTTACAAAGTACGAGATGAGATTAGGCCATCAGTTTTAAGATGAACAGTAATGAAGAAACATTAAAAGAAGTAGCTTTATGCATATACGATAAGCAATGAGAGTAACCTGGAGTTTGGTAGCGGACCTCAATAACGATAAATCGAAGTAAGACTTATGGTATAGTATGGCCTACTTAGATGTAGTAAAGCAAATGATGCCCAGAGGGACAGCTTGACATAACTTTTTATATGTTCACAAAGTGAGGCCTCGAGATTGGCTAAAGTTAGAGAAAGAGGAGAGAAGAGTCGCATAGGCACATACAAAGTTAGAATCATACAGGTTGCATGATATAAGGTAGCAATAGTTACGAGATTAAAAGGACTGTGACTACAAGTCAAGCTTTGAGAAAGAGGCTTAAAGGGGGGAATGCCATGGCCTTTGGATATATTCACAAAATAGTTGCCTAGATAGCAAGAAAAGTACTAAAGTATTCGTAAGAGCTATAGGTTACGATAATTATAAGTGCATCACTCAACATTCGAGGATAAATTTTCCAAAAGGGGGAATGATGTTACACCCCATGTTTTCATACGTGAAAGTAAGCCATAAGTAAACTTATGAAAGCTCGTAAATGAGATGTTACATCATACATTTTTGTAGGTAAAAGTTTCGTTGTAAGTTAATCGACATAAATTCGAGAATGAGATTATTTTGGGATTATAACTATTATGTTATTTCACACAAGTGATAAGTAAACTTGTGAAGGTGAGAGGGTAAGCAAATCGAAGAAAGCGAGTTTCATCGAAGTTTGTCAATTTGGATAAAATATGGTCCGAGCTATATTAACTGGTATTTATGGACTAATGCCATATAAGGTACCATATGACCATGATAGTGAGGTATATAAAGTGTGTTAAAAGTGATAGTATTTTAAATAATTTTAGATAATTCTTAATTATGTGGGTAATTTGTTAATCATTGAATTAGTGGGGGTTTAATAAGTTGATTAGGGAAAGGGGTGAATTTTTGGATAAGTGTAACACCCCCCTCCCCCCAACGTGACGGCCCAAAGAGTCATAAATAATGACTCTTAACTCTTATTACAACATATTGTTGCCCACACTAGCCGAAATGATATGATGGGTTTCCCTCAGAGGCTTGATGATGTTTTGAATGCATATACCTATGCATGGTATGACATTTATATGCATATGCATGACATTATAAATATTAATGATTCACAGAGATATTCAGATATACATGTTTAGTCTTTTACTTCGTGTTTCTCTCATTTCTTTTGTTTACTGATTTTCATTCCTTACATACTCGGTACATTATTTGTATTGACGTCCCTTTTGCCTGGGGAAGCTGCGTTTCATTTTTGCAGGTCCCGATAGACACATTGAGAGTCCTCCAAGTTGGCTATCAGCTCAGCGGAAGATATTGGTGCGCTCCATTTGCTCCAGAGTTTCTTATTTGGTGAGTATGATTTAGACATGTATTGATTGGTATGTGGGGGGCATGTCCCAGCCTTATGAAGTTTATGTACTCTTAGAGGCTATTAGACATATTTCATGTATATGAAAGAGCGTATGGCCTTGTCGACCTATGTTCAGTGTACGAGTGATTCTTTTGGCCTTATAGGCCTGTACGTCGTATGTATAAGTTTCTATGTCAAGTTGGGTCGTTTTATGTAATGTATTCCCACATGTTTACTCTGGTTATCTCATGATAGCCTTTCCGGCTCATTTACTCATGAAAATGTAATAAGAAAGTTACGATACGTTGGAACTCGGTTGAGTAAGGTACCAGGTGCCTGTCGTGGCCCATCGGTATGGGTCATGATAACATTTCCGCATTTGCAAACACTGGTTCGCATTTGTGATGATAGCAGGTCTAGAAAATTTTTCGCATTTGTGAAGGATTAGTCGCATTTGCGAACCTCAGATCGCAAATGCGATACCTGCAACTAACCAAAATTAGAATTAGACGGGATTTTTGATTCATTCTTCAAATTTTCAAACCTAGAAACACTAGAAGTGATCTTTCAAAGACCTTTTCTTCCCCAAATCATTGGTGAGTGATTCTAAACTAGTTTCTTTCGATCTTTCACTACTTTTCCAAATATTTCAAGCTAAAATCTAAAGTTTTCATGGTGGAATTGAGGGATTTTGGGTAGAAATCAGGATTTGGTAAATTCGATATTTAGACCTCAAATTGAGTTCATATTCCAAAACAAATTACATAACCGGGATCGGGGGTGAATGGGTAATCGGGGGTGAAGGTAGGTGTCTTGTATTAGCCTCGTCACTACTTCTTCGATATTAGGCTCGAAACTTACGAGTACATGGGGTCGGTTGTACTCATACTACACTGCACTTCTTGTACAGATTTTGGTACTGGCTGATGCGTGGCTAGAATCCATAGTTTTAAGCATCATATACCTTACATTTTATGTGATTTTGTGATAAAAATACATGTTATATGTGCATAATGGTGTCTATTTTATCTGTAGGTGAATTGGAGATGGAAGCCGAGCTAAATGGGTGCATAAACATCAAAAATACTCTCAAGAGTCGAAAAGGAGTGACCCGGGCCATTGCTGGGCGTTTTAACCCAAAATCCTAGGATACCCTAGCGTTACTGAGGCGTTTCAGCACAAACGTCAGCCCTCCCCAAGCGTTACTGGGGCGTTAGAGCCCAAACGCCTGGCCTATCCAGGCTTTAGCTGGGCGTTTGGGGCTTAACGCCTGGGGTCCCGGGTCCAGTAAATTCCGAGTTTTGAAGGTTTAAAGTGTTTTTCGATTGGAATAGAAGTCTCCTACACATTTAGGGTTTATCCCAAACATATAAATAGACCCAAAAACACAACTTTGAGAGGAGGATGCCATCTTTGGAGAGAACATACACACAAGATCATTGAGGAAGCAAAGGATTATCAGTTTTCTTCATCTGAATCTAGTATTTTCGATTTATGCAGAACTTATGCAATTGTGTAATTCTAGTATGAGTGACTAAACACCCATTGTGCTGGGGTTGTGGTTTAGCCATGAATATTGTTATTTGATATTAACTTAACCTTGATTATAATTCGCTCAATATATGGTTGTTTCTTCAATTCTACGTTGAATTGCTTAATTGTTTGGCCAGCAATTAGGTTCTATATACTATTTATGTTATGCTTGGGAAAGCAGTATATAGATTATAGAAGAATTGAAGAAAGAGCAATCTTAACCCTTCAGGGGAGCGGGTTTGTGGTTAGGATAGGAATATACCTAGTCACCGTGCTTAAGTAAACATCGTAATCTTAGTGCATTCTAATAGATTACTTTCATAGGAATATAATTGTTAATCTATTGAGAATAGGCGAGTAGTACTTCGGAGAAGGCTACGAGAGAAATTATCGATTAATTAGGAACCATGAGTGAATTTTATGAAAGGGAGAGTTAATTAGAATGCAATACGAGTGGTGAATTGATCACAACCCTAGAATATTTGTCTCTATTGAATACACAACAATATTCTCGTTACTTGATAATTAGTTCATAAATTCGTAGAATAAATTAGTTATATTCCTTGATTTTGTTTTGGCTCGATTAAATAGCAATTAGAGTGATTCAATAAGTAGTTTACGCAAGTCCATGTGGGTTCGACATTCGATTTAACATTATATTACTTGCTACGACCACGTATACTTGCGTGTGCAATTTGGACCAACAAGTTTTTGGCGTCGTTGCCGGGGACTTGAATATAGACTACTTTTTAGTTACTTGCTTTAATTGTTTATTTCATTGGGTCTAATGTCACGTGATTTTTTCTCCAATCTCAGGAACTTCGAGTGAATGTGTAGGGTCACAAGCAAGGATAGACTTGACGGCTTTGACCCCGAACCTGAGAGATCATTTCATAGGGGATTGCAAGAAGCAAGAGATACAGACAATATTCAGGACTTCATCCGATTTCCTGTGAACATGGCAGAGGAACAACACATGGCTGTTCAGGAGGTGGCAATGCCCAGTATTGCTAATGTCACCTCCAAAATCGTGAAGCCCAGAATTACTGGGCACTTTGAGCTGAAACAGAGCATGATCCAACCACTTCATGCAAACGGGTAGTTTTTAGGTCTTCCACACGAGGATCCACAGCAGCACATTCTGAACTTCTTGGAGATTAGTGATACTTACATCACTAACGGGGTCACGCCAGATTATGTGAGGCTCACGCTTTTACCATTTTCTATATTGCGCGAAGAAAAGCGATGGCTGAAGGCAGAACCAGCTAATTCCATCACAACATGGAACGATTTGGCGAGAAAATTTCTGGCAAGGTTCTTCCCTTCAGGAAAGACCGCAAAAATCAGGACTGAGATAGACTCCTTTAGACAGAAAATAGGTGAATCGTTATATTCAGCATGGGAAAGATTCAAGGGGCTACTCAAAGACTGTCCTCATCACAATCAGACAAACGAGGTGTTAGTTCACATTTTCATTGAGGGACTCCATCCACAAATAAAAATTGTGGTAGATGCAGTAGCCGGAGGTCAGGTGTTAGAGAAGAATTATGATGAAATATTTGCATTACTGAATAAATTTTCCAAAAGCAATCCAGACTGGCAAGGTGAGATGGGGAGAAATATGGTTCAGAAGTCACCAGGGGTTCTTGAAATAGATGTTGTCTCAGCATTATCAGCTCAGATCTCTACATTAACTATCTAAGCCAATCAGATGAACCTGGTCATTAACAAACAACAGGCCCAGCCAGTGCAACGAGTTCAAAAGATTCAGGTATTTTGTGAAGTTTGTGGAGAGGGTCACATGAGCAATCTATGCCTAGCAAATCCAGAGTCTGTATATTTTGTGGGTAATGTAAATCGAGGCCAAACAAATCAGTATGGGGACACTTACAATCCCAACTGGAGGAACCACCCAAAATTCTCTTGGGGTGGTAATCAAGGCAATCAGAATCAATATCGGCCTCAAGCACCTCAACAACAATACAGACCACCTCAGGCTGAACAATCATCTAGCTTTGAGGAGATTATAAAGAGAATGATGAACGACCAACTTGCTTTCAATCTAAAAATAATGGTTGATCACTAGGCCCAAGCAGCAACAATGAGAAACTTGGAATGTCAATTGGGGCAACTTTCCACTTCTCAAAATACCAGACCGGCAGGAGCTCTTCCTAGTGATACTGAGCCTAATCCTAAGGCTCAAGTCAATGCAATTACCTTAAGAAATGGAAGAATACTATAACAAGCTCCAAAACAAAGAAGAATATAGCTCATCCTGGAGGAGAATTAGTTCCCAAGCCAGTTGAGGGGAATCAGAAAGATGATAAAGGACACGAGACAGTAATTGAAACAAGGCTACCACCTCCGTTTCCACAAAGACTGCAGAGGCAAAAAGATGATGCTAATTACAAGAAATTCCTAGATATGTTGAGCCAAGTGAGTGTGAATTTGCCTTTGGTGGAAATTTTGCAAGAGGTGCCTAAGTATGCGAGATATCTCAGATTAGGGCAAATAAACGAAGACATGCAGAGTTCAAAACAGTTGCACTCACTGAAGAGTGTAGTGCTAGAGTTAAGAGTAAACCTCCTCGTAAGTTGAAGGATCCTGGGAGTTTCGCAATTCCTTTGTCTCTTGGAAAACAAGAAGTTGGTAGAGCCTTGTGTCATTTAGGGGCTAATATAAATTTGATGCAATCTTCTTTGTTCAAGAAACTCCGATTTGGGGATCTTAGACCTACCACAATCACCTTACAGTTATCAGATAGGTCGCTAATTATGCCGTAAGGAATTATTGAAGATGTGCTACTTCGAGTTGGAAAGTTGATTCTTCCCGCTGATTTTATTGCGATTGATTACGAGGCAGATGAGGAAGTGCCCATTATTTTGGGGCGACCATTCTTAGCTACTGGTGTAGCAATTATTGATGTGAGGGCAGGGAAGTTAAAAATAAGAGTTGACGATGAAGAGGTCACTTTTAATGTGTACAAGGCACATAAACTCCCAAAGAATTATGAGGACCTGTGCATGATTACTGTGTTCGACATGAAGGGGATAGAACAGAGTCCTTATGTGAATGGCAGCGATCCAGAGGAGGTGGTGTGGGAAACTGAGGGTGTAAAGATAATTGTGAGAAGAACCAGAGATGAAAAAGGAGACCCGTTAAGAGAGCACAAAAAGGCTAGGATTCGTGGGAGAAATAAGAAGAGAAAGTGCCCATCCTTAGCAGAGTAGCAGAGTCGTGCCACGACGTTAAATAAGGTGCTTGTTGGGAGGCAACCCAGCCTGTATATCTTTTCATTAGTTTTTAGTGTCAGTTTTGTGTTATTTTTATTTTGCAGAGTAAGGGAAGTTTGAGTACCCAAAAGTTGAAGTTAAGGGGCATGTTTGAGCTTAAGTGTGGGTTCATCCCGACTCTAAAGATTGAGAATCATGTCCGGGCTATGCCCGAGGGCGTCTCAGGGAGTATTTATCACCCTTGTTTTAATGTTTTTCTTTGTGATCATGCATCGAGGACTATGCATAACATAAGTGTGGGATGGGGAAACTACTTTCTGAGGTGTAATTGTATAAAATTATTGTTTTTTTAGAAAAATCTCGAATTTTTTCCCAGCGATGGATCTTTTGGACAATTCTCTTGAGGGATAAAGTTCGATTAAAAAATGCCAAAAATATTTTTTTTTGTAGGATAGATAGATAGTATCCCTTGATTTTGTTTTGGGCAACGGTTCTTTTCCAAGGTTGTAACTTGAACCGGGCACTTTAATTTTTTTTTAGTATTTAGGAAGAAGCTGAGTAACTTAGAAATACCCCATGACATGTTTGATGTCGTCATATTAGGTTATGACATACATTCTGCTTTCCCTTATATTTTGTTTGACATGTGATACTTGAGTAAAAATAAATAGCCTATTTTGTGATGCCTTAGCTCAGTTGTTTGACTTGTATGCTACATAGTTTAACATTGCTTAATTCTCTCAATTTTGTGTGCTTGCTTGACTTGAGAGTTGAATAAAATCGTTGTGATTGAGTCATGTGCAATGTGTGAGTGAGGTTTAGTGATTTTCTATGCTATCCTGTGTAGTCTAGAACTTGCCCCGTGTGTTAATCGAAGCGAAATTGTAGGTTATGCTAATCTAGGAGATGACGTAGGCATTTTCT
Source organism: Nicotiana knightiana (assembly GCA_005239525.1). Lineage (NCBI taxonomy): Eukaryota > Viridiplantae > Streptophyta > Magnoliopsida > Solanales > Solanaceae > Nicotiana > Nicotiana knightiana. The sequence continues at coordinate 19,787 of ML369154.1, forward strand.
TGCTTGATCATGGATGTGCTTGTCACATAAGAATTACATTCTCCATTGCTAGCCCCTTTGAGCCTTTAGACATTTTCTTTGGTACCCACATTACAAGCTGTACCCCTATTTTGTTCTTAATTTGAGATTTTTTGCAACTTTTCCTCCCAAGGCACTTAGTCTCTAAAAGAAGTAAGGTGATATATTGGGTATTATCTTTTGAGTGGAGCCATGGAAAGACTTGTTAGTGCACTAAAAATTGTATTCAAGAGTCACTAGCCATTGAATCTTCATATATGGACTGTGTGTAGGAAAGAAAAAAATGATAGTAAAAGTATGTACAAAAAGATACACACCTCCAATATTTATTAATTTGTGCTAGTGAAAATAAATAAGTGCTTAATTGAAAAAGGGCTATGTTGAATATGAATTGTGGCAAGGGAATTGGTTGAGAAGAATATGTGTTAATTTGTGAAGGTAGTGGATTAAAGTTCTTAGGAGGGTTAGTGACTATTCCCAGATATGTCCTACCTGTCCCTTAGCCTACATTACAACCTTAAAAGTCCTAATTGATCCTATATTTGGCTAACTTGAATTAGTGGAGATCTACACTACGGGCAAGCTTATGGTACGACCACGGGATGCATATGAATTCTTTGTGAGAGTGAGGGAATTTGTTCAATTGTGTGATGTCCTTAAATAATGTTCAAAAGCATATTTGAATGTGTGGACTAGTTATATTCACTCTTTTGTTGTTGGTGAGGGCACATGATCTCATGAACGATTGGTAATATTGTAATTTTCTTGTTGGGTAGGTGCATGAATTGAGAGGGCTTAGTAGTTGCAAGTCGACTCTTGAGGTTGGGTGGTTGCAATTAGGTTGATTCGTGTGATTGATTAAATTGTTATACTTGGGCATGTTTAAAGAAGGGAAAGAATATGAATATTTGTATGTTCATAATTGACTGCTGGTATCGATCATAGTTAAAGGGTAATGTGTGTGGTTGAAAAGTAAAATACTCATTGTTAATGAAATGTGTACGTGTTGAAGGATATTGCTCAAGGACGAGCAAGAATCTAAGTGTGGGTTGTTGATGCGTGGCTAGAATCCATAGTTTTAAACATCATATACCTTACATTTTATGTGCTTTTGTAATAAAAATACATGTTATATGTGCATAATGGAGTCTATTTTACGTGTAGGTGAATTGGAGATTGAAGCCGAGCTAAATGGGTACATAAACGTCAAAAATATGCTCAAGAGTCGAAAAGGAGTGACCCGGGCCATAGCCGGGCACTTTACCCTAAAAGCCTGGGATAACCTGGCGTTACTGGGCAATTCAGCCCAAACGCCAGCCCTCCCCAGGCGTTACTGGGGCGTTAGAGCCCAAACGCCTGGCCTATCCAGGCTTTAGCTGGGCATTTGGGGCTTAACGCCTGGGATCCCTGATCCGGTAAATTCCGAGTTTTGAAGGTTTTAAGTGCTTCTCGGTTGGAATAGAAGTCTCCTACACGTTTAGGGTTTATCCCAAACATATAAATAGACCCAAAAACACAACTTTGAGAGGAGGATGCCATCTTTGGAGAGAATATACACACAAGATCATTGAGGAAGCAAAGTATTATCAGTTTTCTTCATCTTAGTCTAGTATTTTCCATTTACGCAAAACTTATGCAATTGTTTAATTCTAGTATGAGTGGCTAAACACCCATTGCTCTAGGGTTGTGGTTTAGCCATGAATATTGTTATTTGATATTAACTTAACCTTGATTATAATTCGCTCAATATATGACTGTTTCTTCAATTCTGTGTTGAATTGCTTAATTGTTTGGCCATCAATTAGGTTCTATATACTATTTATGTTATGCTTGGGAAAGCCGTATATAGATTAGAGAAGAATTGAATATAGCGTGATCTTAACCCTTCAGGGGAGCAAATTTGTGGTTAGGATAGGAATATACCTAGTCACCGTGCTTAATTAAACATCGTAATCTTAGTGCGTCCTAATAGACTAATTTCATAGGAATATAGGCGTTAATCTATTGAGAATAGGCGAGTAGTACTTCGGGAGAAGGCCATGAGAGCAATGATCGATTAATTAGCAGCCATGTGTGAATTATATGAAAGGGAGAGTTAATTATAATGCAATATGAGTAGCGAATAGATCACACCCCTGGAATATTTGTCTCTATTGAATACACAACAATATTCTCGTTACTTGATAATTAGTTCATAAATTCGTAGAATAAATTAGTTATATTCCTGGATTTTGTTTTGGCTCGATTAAATAGCAATTAGGGTGATTTAATAAGTAGTTTATGCAAGTCCCTGTGGGTTCGCATTTGATTTAACATTATATTACTTGCTACGACCACGTGTACTTGCGTGTGCGATTTAGACCGACAAGTTTTTGGTGTTGTTGCCGGGGACTTGAATACAGACTACTTTTTAGTCACTTGCTTTAATTGTTTATTTCATTGAGTCTAACGTCACGTGATTTTTTCTATAATCTCAGGAACTTCGAGTGAATGCGTAGGGTCAGAAGCCATGATAGACTTGACAACTTTGACCCCGAACCTGAGAGATCATTTCACAGGAGATTGTGAGAAGCAAGAGATACGGACAATAATCAGGACTTCATCTGATTTCCTTTGAACATGGCAGAGGAACAACACATGGCTGTTCAGGAGGTGGCAATGCCCAGTATTGCTAATGTCACCTCTAGCATCGTGAAGCCCAGAATTACTCGGCACTTTGAGCTGAAACAGAGCATGATCCAACTACTTCATGCAAACGGGCAGTTTTTGGGTCTTCCACACGAGGATCCACAGCAGCACATTCTGAACTTCTTGGAGATTAGTGATACTTATATCACTAACGGGGTCACACCAGATTATGTGAGGCTCACGCTTTTCCCATTTTCTATATTGGGCGAAGCAAAGCGATGGCTGAAGGCAGAACCAACTAATTCCATCACAACATGGAATGATTTGGCGAGAAAATTTCTGGCAAGGTTCTTCCCTTCAGGAAAGACCGCAAAGATCAGGAGTGAGATAGTCTCCTTTAGACAGAAAATAGGTGAATCGTTATATTCAACATGGGAAAGATTCAAGGGGCTACTCAGAGATTGTCCTCATCACAATCAGACAAACGAGGTGTTAGTTCACACTTTCATTGAGGGACTCCATCCACAAACAAAAATTGTGGTAGATGCAGCAGCCGGAGGTCAGGTGTTGGAGAAGAATTATGATGAAATATTTGCATTACTGAATAAATTTTCCGAAAGCAATCCAGACTGGCAAGGTGAGATGGGGAGAAATGTGGTTCAGAAGTCACCAGGGGTTCTTGAAATAGATGTTGTCTTAGCATTATCAGCTTAGATCTCTACATTGACTAACCAAGTCAATCGGATGAACTTGATCATTAACAAGCAACAGGCCAAGCCAGTGCAACCAGTTTAAAAGATTCAGGTATTTTGTGAAGTTTATGGAGAGGGTCACATGAACAATCTATGCCCAGCAAATCCAGAGTCTGTATATTTTATGGGTAATGTAAATCGAGGCCAAACAAATCAGTATGGGGACACCTATAATCCCAACTGGAGGAACCACCCAAATTTCTCTTGGGGTGGTAATCAAGGCAATGAGAATCAATATCGGCCTCAAGCACCTCAACATCAATACAGACCACCTCAGGCTGAACAATCATCTAGCTTTGAAGATATTATGAAGAGAATGATGAATGACCAACTTGCTTTCAATCTGAAAATAATGGCTGATCACCAGGCCCAAGCAGCAACAATGAGAAACTTGGAACGTCAATTGGGTCAATTGAGAAATGGAAGAATACTAGAAGAAGCTCCAAAAACAAAGAAAAATACAGCTCATCCTGGAGGAGAATTAGTTCCCAAGCCAGTTGAGGGGAATGAGAAAGATGATAATGGACCCGAGACAGGAATTGACACAAGGCCACCACCTCCGTTTCCACAAAGACTGCAGAGGCAAAAAGATGATGCTAAGTACAAGAAATTCGTAGATGTGTTGAGCCAAGTGAGTGTGAATTTTCCTTTGGTGGACATTTTGCAAGAAGTGCCTAAGTACGCGAGGTATCTCAGAGATATTGTGGCAAATAAATGAAGACATGCAGAGTTCGAAACAGTTGCACTCACTGAAGAGTGTAGTGCCAAAGTTCAGAGTAAACTTCCTCCTAACTTGAAGGATCCTCGGAGTTTCGCAATTCCTTTGTCTCTTGGAAAATAAGAAGTTGGTAGAGCCTTGTGTGATTTAGGGGCTAGTATAAATTTGATGCCATCTTCTTTGTTCAACAAACTCGGATTGGGGGCTCTTATACCTACCACAATCACCTTACAATTAGCAGATAGGTCGCTAATTATGCCGGAAGTAAATATTGAAGATGTGCTAGTTCGAGTGGGAAAGTTTATTCTTCCGGCTGATTTTATTGTGCTTGATAACGAGGCAGATGAGGAAGTGCCCATTATTTTGGGGCGACCATTCTTAGCTACTGATGGAGCAACTATTGATGGGAGGGCAGGGAAGTTAAAAATGAGAGTTGACGATGACAAGGTCACTTTTAATGTGTACAAGGCACTTAAAATCCCAAAGAATTATGAGGACCTGTGCATGATTACTGTGGTCGACATGAAGGGGATAAAGCAGAGTCCTTATGTGAATGGCAGCGATCTAGAGGAGGTGGTGTGGCAAACTGAGGGTGTAAAGATAATTGAGAGAATAACCAGAGATGAAAAAGGAGATCCGTTAAGAGCGCGCAAAAAGGCTAGGCTTTGTGGGAGAAATAAGAAGAGTAAGCGCCCAACCTGAGCAGAGTAGCAGAGCCGTGCCACGATGTTAAATAAGGCGCTTGTTGGGAGGCAACCCAGCCTGTATATCTTTTCATTAATTTTTAGTGTCAGTTTTTTGTTATTTTTATTTTGCAGAGTAGGGGAAGTCTGAGTACCCAAAAATTGAAGCTCAAGGGCATGTTTGAGCTTAAGTGTGGGGTCATCCCGACTTTAAAGATTGAGAATCATGTCCGGGCTATGCCCGAGGGCGTCTAAGGGAGTATTTCTCACCCTTGTTTTAATTTTTTTCTTTGTGATCATGCATCAAGGACAATGCAAAACATAAGTGTGAGGTGGGGAAACTACTATCTGAGGTGTAATTGTATAAAATTATTATTTTTTAGAAAAATCTCAGATTTTTTCCCAATAATGGATCTGTTGGACAATTTTCTTGAGGGATAAAGTCCGATTTAAAAATTCCAAAAAGATTATTTTTATTTTTTGTAGGATAGATAGGTAGTATCCCTTGGTTTTTCTTTGGACAACGGTTCTTTTCCAAGGGTGTAACTTGAACCGGGCACTTTAATTTATTTTTTTTAGTATTTAGGAAGAAGCTGAGTAACTTAGAAATATCCCATGAAATGTTTGATGCCGGCATATTAGGTTATGACATACATTTTGCTTTCCCTTATATTTGGTTTGACATGTGATGCCTGAGTAAAAATAAATTGCCTATTTTGTGACGCCTTAGCTCTGTTGTTTGACTTGTATGCTATATAGTGTAATATTGCTTAATTCTCTCAATTTTGTGTATTTTCTTGACTTGAGAGTTGAATAAAACCGTTGTGATTGAGTCATGTGCAATGTGTGAGTGAGGTTTAGTGATTTTCTATTCTATCCTGCGTAGTCTAGAACTTTCCCCGTGTGTTAATCGAAGTGAAATTGTAGGTTATGCTAATCTAGGAGATGAAATAGGCATTTTCTTGCTTGATCATGGATGTGCTTGTAACATAAGAATTACATTTTCCATTGCTAGCCCCTTTGAGCCTTTAGACCATTTCTTTGGTACCCACATTACAAGCCGTACCCCTATTTTGTTCTTAAATTGAGATTTTTTGCACATTTTCCTCCTAAGGCACTTAGTCGCTAAAAGAAGTACGGTTATATATTGGGGATTAACTTTTTAGTGGAGCCATGGAAAGAATTGTTAGTGCACTAAAAAATAATTCAAGAGTCACTTTCCATTGAATTTTCATGTATGGAGTGTCTGTAGGAAAGAAAAAAAATGATAGTAAAAGTATGTACAAAAAGATACACACCTCCAATTTTTATTAATTTGTGCTAGTGAAAATATAGAAGTGCTTAATTGAAAAGGGGATATGTTAAATATGAATTGTGGCAAGGGAATTAGGTGAGAAGAATATGTGTTAATTTGTGAAGGTAGTGAATTAAAGTGCTTAGGAGGGTTAGTCACTATTCCCAAATATGTCCTACCCATCCCTTAGCCTACATTACAACCTTAAAAGTCCTAATTAATTCTAGATTTGGCTAATTTGAATTAGTGGAGATCTACACTAAGGGCAAGCTTATGGTACGACCACGGGATGCATATGAATTCTTTGTGAGAGCGAGGGAATCTGTTCAATTGTGTGATGTCCTTAAATAATGTTCAAAAGCATATTTGAATCTGTGGACTAGTTATATTCACTCTTTTGTTGTTGGTGAGGGCACATGATCTCATGAACGATTGGTAATATTGTAATTTTCTTGTTGGGTAGGTGCGTGAATTGAGAGGGCTTAGTAGTTGCAAGTCGACTCTTGAGGTTGGGTGGTTGCAATTAGGTTGTTGGTATGATTGATTAAATTGTTATACTTGGGCATGTTTAAAGAAGGGAAAGAATGTGAAATTTTGTATGTTCATGCTTGATTGTCGGTATCGATCATAGTTAAGGGGTAATGTGTGTGATTGAAAAGTAAAATACTCCTTGTTAATGAAATGTGTACGTGTTGAGGGATATTGCTCGAGGACGAGCAAGAGTCTAAGTGTGGGGTGTTGATGCGTGGCTAGAATCCATAGTTTTAAGCATCATATACCTTACATTTTATGTGCTTTTGTGATAAAAATACATGTTATATGTGCATAATGGAGTCTATTTAATGTGTGGGTGAATTGGAGATGGAAGCCGAGCTAAATGGGTGCATAAACGTCAAAAATATGCTCAAGAGTCGAACAGGAGTGACCCGGGCCATAGCCGGGCGTTTTACCCCAAAAGCCTAGGATAATGCGTTACTGGGGCATTTCAGCCCAAACGCCAGCCCTCCTCAGGCGTTACTGGGGCGTTAGAGCCCAAACGCCTGGTCCTATCCAGGCTTTAGCTGGGCATTTGGGGCTTAACGCCTGGGATCCCTGGTCCGGTAAATTCCGAGTTTTGTAGGTTTTAAGTGTTTCCCGGTTGGAATAGAAGTCTCTTACATGTTTAGGGTTTATACCAAACATATAAATAGACCCAAAAACACAACTTTGAGAAGAGGATTCCATCTTTGGAGAGAATATACACACAAGATCATTGAGGAGGCAAAGGATTATCAGTTTTCTTCATCTTAATCTAGTATTTTCTATTTATGCAAAACTTATGCAATTGTTTAATTCTAGTATGGGTGGCTAAACATCCGTTGTTCTGGGGTTGTGGTTTAGCCATGAATATTGTTATTCGATATTAACTTAACCTTGATTATAATTCGCTCAATATATGGTTGTTTCTTTAATTCTGCATTGAATTGCTTAGTTGTTTGGCCAGCATTTAGGTTCTATATACTATCTATGTTATGCTTGGGAAAGTCGTATATAGATTAGATAAGAATTGAAGAGAGCACGATCTTAACCCTTCAGGGGAGCGAATTTGTGGTCAGGATAGGAATATACTTAGTCACCGTGCTTAATTAAACATCATAATCTTAGTACGTTCGAATATAGTTATTTCGTAGGAATATAGGCGTTAATCTATTGAGAATAGGCGAGTAGTACTTCGGGAGAAGGCTATGAGAGCAATTATCGATTAATTAGCAACCATGAGTGAATTATATGAAAGGGAGAGTTAATTAGAATGCAATACGAGTGGTGAATTGATCACAACCCTGGAATATTTGTCTTTATTGAATACACAACAATATTCTCATTACTTGATAATTAGTTCATAAATTCATAGAATAAATTAGTTATATTCCTGGATTTTGTTTTGGATCGATTAAATAGCAATTAGAGTGATTCAATAAGTAGTTTACGCAAGTCCCTGTGGGTTCAACATTCGATTTAACATTATATTACTTTCTACGACCACGTATACTTACGTGTGCGATTTAGACCAACATTGGCCCTAGCTGATCGAGAGGTTAGCTACTGGATTTGCTGTTTGGAGACCCAATGTAGATCTGATAGAGTCCGCAGACCCTGGAGTCTCTTCCTAGTTTTATCATTTACTATTTCCTTACTTTCAAACAGTGTATTTCCTTTCCAGACTCTATTTGTAGTGAATCATAGTTACTCACGAGTCCTGACACCAGATCCTAAATGTATCATATTTTATGGGTTTTATGTTATTACGCACATCTATTGTAGTCTTTATTGTTCTTAATTGATCTTGTTACTGAAATTGCTTAAAGTTGGTATTAAAACCCTCTAACATTGGCTTGCCTAGCAAATGAAATGTTAGGCGCCATCATGGTCCTAGCGGTGGGGATTCCGGGTCGTGACAAGTTGGTATCAGAGCACTAGGTTGCCTACGTCTCACAATTCACGAGCGAGTTTAGTAGAGTCTAGGGGATCCATATGCAGACGTTTGTACTTATCTCTGAGAGGCTATGAATTTTAGGAATAAATTTCACTTATATCCTTCTCTGTCGTGCGATTTTGTTCTTATAATGCTAATTGAACTCTTCTACTCTTATTCTATCGCAGATGGCGAGAATACGTACTGCATCTTCAGATGATCCGCAACCAGAGCCTCTAGTTGCAGCTCTTACAAGGGGCAGAGGTCGAGCCGAGGCAGGGGTAGGGCTCAGCCCAAAGCCCGAGCAGCAGCCCCATCAGTGGTGCCTTAGGTAGAGTTTGACGAGGAGGTTCCATCCCAGACTATTCCTCCCAGGCTAGCTTAGCTTCCGGAAAGGTTCATTACCACCCTAGTTCTTCTGGACGCTCTTGTATATTTGGTGGGCCTTATGGAGAGTGTGGCCTAGACTAGCGCATTTCCCATGGAACCAGCCATCTCTCAGGATTGAGGAAGAGCACAGACTCTTGCTACTCTCATACCAGAGAAGATGTCTCCCCAATATCAGACCCCAGTAGCTCAGCCAGCCGGTGTAGCTCAGCCGGTTGTTGTGGCAAAGGCCGGAGATAGGCCTGCTATGTCTACTGAGACTTTATGGAGATTGGAGAAGTTCACCTAGCTCTTTCCAGTTCACTTTAGTGGTGCATCTTCAGAGGACCCCGCCAGAGTATCTTGAGAGTTGTCATAAGGTTCTATGGAACATGGGTATAGTGGAGACCAATGGGGTCGATTTTGTTGCATTCAGATGACTGGTTCCGCTAAGAAATGGTGGAGAGATTATTTTTTTACCAGACTAGTTGAGTCGCCTGCTTTTACTTGGGATCAGTTCTCTCAGCTCTTCCTAGAAAATTTTCCCCCTATCACATTGAGAGAGGAGCATCGCCATCAGTTCGAGCGTCTCCAACATGGCAATATGACTACTACTCAGTATGAGACCCGTTTTTTGTATTTAGCCCGTCATGATCTTCTTTTACTTCCTACCGAGAGAGAGAGTGAGGAGGTTTACTGAGGGACTTGCTTAGCCTATCAGATTGCAGATGGCCATGGCGAATGTGAGTGAATTTTATTTTCAGGAGGTTGCCAATGTCGCCAGGCGAGTCGAAGTGGTTGTTGCTCAGGGAGGTCATGGGTCTTACAAGAGACCTCGCTATTCTGGTGGGTTCAGCAGTACCCCATCTTGAGTCAGGGGTACTTTTGGTAGATTCCATCCTCCCAGGTCGTTTCATTCAGCACTCCAGGCATCCCACAATTCTCCAGGTGGTCGTGGCCCTTATATGCCTTATTCTGATCAGCTAACCTACAGTTCACCACTAGCTCCTAGTAGTGCACCTCTGCTTCAAAGTTTTCAAGGTCGTTACTAAGGTTGACAGGGTCAGTTTCATGGCCAGCAGTCATAGCAGCCGAGGTCTTGTACTTGTGGTGATCTGAGGCACATTGCTAGATTTTGCACTCTTGCATCAAGCAGTTCACATCATCAGGGTTCTCATGCCATGGTCCCGATACCAGGTGTTGCATCGCCCGCTCAGCCAGCCAGTGGCCATCCTAAAGATGTAGTTTAGAGTGGTGGGGCCAGCCACGATGCTACAATTTTCCAGCCAGGCCTGAGGTTGAGTCATCTGACATCGTTATTGCAGTTACTATTTTAGTTTGCAGTAGATATGCTTCAGTTCTATTTGATTCGGGTTCCGCTTACTCTTATGTGTCATCCTATTTTGCTTCATATTTGGTTGTGTGTCGTGGTTCTTTGATTGCTCATGTATATGTGTCCACACCTATAGGGGATGCTATTGTTGTAGATTGTGTTTATCGTTCGTGTGTGGTCATCATTGGGAGTCTTGCTAGTGTATATCTTCTACTTCTCGATATGGTTGATTTTGATGTCATATTGGGTATGGTTTGGCTATCACCTTACCATGCTATATTGGACGGTCACGCCAAGATGCTGACCTTAGCCTTACCGGGGTTGCCTCGTTTAGAGTGGAAGGGGACTGTCACAACCTAAATTGAAAGGCCACGATAGGCACCCGGTACCTTACTCAACCGAGTACCAACGTAACATATCTTTCTTATCGTACTATCATGGGTAAATGTGCCAAAGCGGTCATCATGACATAACCGAAATAAACCATAAGGAAATGCTAGACATAGGATGACCTAACATCGTATAGAAACTTATACATGTGACATACTGGCCTATAAGGCTGACATGATTATTTGTAAACTCAAAACATAGGCCGACAAGGCCATACAAGTATCCATGTACCTGACATCTGTATACAAGCTTCTAAGACTACATAAATGTCATATAGGTCGGGACAAGGCCCCGCCATACCAGTCAATACATGTCCCAATCTTACTGACCAAATAGGCAATTCCGGAGCAAGTGCAGTGCAGCAACACCTTCCGCTGAGCTGATAGCCTACTAGGAGGATTGACAACCTGTCTATCAGGACCTGCAGGCATGAAACGCAGCGTCTCCAGGCAAAAGGGACGTCAGCACGAATAAAGTACTGAGTATGTTAGGTAGAAAAGCATAAATAAGAACAGTAATGTAAAGAGAGATATATGAGATACAACCTACAACATCTGAGTGCCTCTAAGAGATAGTGACATGAAATGCGTGATACATATATATACATAATCTTTTGAGAACATCCGCCTATGTGGACGTCATCATCATCATCATATCGTACCCGGCTTCAAATAGGACTCGGTAAAAAGGTACTCGGCCGCGTGGAGCTTGGTAAAACCCAACTGATCAGTTGTTGAACAATAGGTGTCGTACCCGGCCGACTATAGCGCGGCTCAGTAGAGTAAAATAGATACTATATATAACACATGCTGGACTCATGAAATCACGCTCTAAACCGTTTGGAGTGACGTAAGGTAGTTGCACCTTCTATTAAAATTATGGACACCACACCATGAATATGAACTTCACTAGGACTCAAGGATCATACATACTTTCTTAGAATAACTTTGTAAGGAAAGAACAACATGGACCACCTTAGTTTCTAGGAGCAGATTCATTATGAAATAGCGTATCGTTTACGATCGTTTCACTTTAGATCATGCCAAAAGAATGAAGGAAGAGCCGTAACATACCTTAAAGCTGTTGAGTCCTTAATACCTTCCAAGAAATTCTTCAAACAACTCAACTCAATCTACCACAGCATAAGGAGATTTGAAATTAGTGCTAAGTAAAGCCTAAGTCGGCAACTTAAACTAGTAGCTCGTTTAGGTAAATTTGGGCAGCATCTCCCCTGAAACAATACCATACACCATCTCCCCTGAAACAAGGCCCTCCTCCAATACCATATACCAACAAAAACAATGACAAAGAAATAACAACATGTATGCATTATTTTCCAACCTTATCTCCATGACAATATACCACAAAACAGCCCACGCACCCTAATCACTTCATACATAAAATGACAACCAAAGTAGTGTCAAACAACCTTAAAAATGTAACGACGAATGACCAGCCAACCATTCCATCATTATGTGGTGTTTTTACACACATTTTATCCTTTAAAACTCCATAAAACATAAGAAAAATAGAAAATCAAACAGCAACACGAAACAGCCCGCAAAACAGTCCCTACAAGTTCAGCAACTCAAATTTATTTATCAGTTTACTAAAACATGTTTCGACTTGTCTTTTCTTTCAAATTGAGTAACACAACCAAAAATACATAATTAAGCGTATTATTCTATAAACCAGCCATGAATGCATCTTGAAAATAAGGTTACAACAAGCCAGCAGCAATGCAACAAAAAACAACATACCACTCGTTCGAAACACGCTAGGTCTAGTATTTATGATCGAGTTACAATCGGTACAAGCCTAGATAATGGAAGGAGAAGCATAAATATACCTTGGACTGAGTAGAAACCACGAAACCTAGCCCTTCTTCACCAAAAATCAGTCCCTCAACACAGCTACAAGAAGGAGAAAGAGAAACTAGCAAGGTGTCCCAGCTTTTCGACACTATAATCATATCGTAACACCCAAAATAACGTAGGGTTTGTGTGGGATTTTTGGGGAGGAGTTGCAGGGATTCAATTTGGTTTTATTGGTCTGAAATATGGGTGAAATAAATGAGTTTATAAGACTTTACAATTCCCCTTTTGGCCGACTTTGGAGCTTTTAATTGAGGCCTCTCCTTTTGGCAAGTAGGTGATGCACGTACTTGTCACCTACCAATTGCGCAGTCTCGCAAAAATGCAAATATCTCCATTCTAATATTGTATAAATAAACGGTTTAATCCATTATGAGACAAGACTCGTACATCTTCAAATTGGTAGTTAGATCATCCCGTAATTCCTAGTATATTGGGCGAAATACTCAGCTACATTTGACCTAATTTTCAGCATATTTGTGAATGTAACTTGTGATGATCTTTGCCAACTTTTGTTCCTCAAGTTGCTTGACTTCAAAACGTAGCACACGACTATCACACGACGAAAATAACTCATAGAATAACCTCATTATCATGTAATTAACCATAGTCTCACACTAAAGTACATGTTATAACATTTTAGATGTGTCGACTTTGGACGAAGATTATTTTATTCAATTGGTTTAGCTTCTAAGTGTTCCAACCCTCTTGGTACTTGCAGTCCATGAACTTAAATATTTCTGACCTCCAAGTTAGCATGATTAACTTACTATATGTACTTTCAAAGACGATCTCATTTCTGAGCTTAAATAAATTGACTTACGACTTACACTCACGTACGAAATTATGGGGTGTAACACTATCCCCCCTTTGGAACATTCTTCCTCGAATGTTGACTGATGCACTTATCTGTGTCTTAAAAATAGCTTTTATGAATACTTTAATATTACCTTGTCCATCTAGGGAGTTGTTCGGTGAATAAATCAAAAGGCTAGGGCTTGCACCTACTTGTCAGCTACCAATCTGCGTAGTCTCGCGAAAATACCAATCTCTCTCCACTCCTATGTTGTATCAATAAAAGGTTTAATCCATTAGAAACTAGAATCTTAGATCATCCATTTGGTAGGTAGATCATCCCATAATTCCAAGTATATTGGGCTAAATCCTCAGCTACATTTGACCTAAGTTTCAGCATATTTGTAAATATAACTTGTGATGATCTTTGCCAACTTTTGTTCCACAAGTTGCTTGACTTCAAAACGTAGCACATGACGAAAATAACTCATAACATAACCTCATTATCATGTAATTAACTATAGTCTCACACTAAAGTACATGTTATAACATTCCAGATGTGTCGACTTTCGACGAAACTTATTTTCTTCAATTGGTTTAGCTTCTAAGTGTTCCAACCCTCTTGATAGTTGCAGTCCATGATCTTAAATATTTTTAACGTCCAAGTTAACATGATTAACTTACTATATGTAATTTCAAAGATGATCTCATTTTTGAGCTTAAATAAATTGACTTACGACGTACTCTCACGTACGAAATTATGGGGTGTAACATTATCCCCCGTTTGGAACATTCGTCCTCGAATGTTTACTGATGCACTTGTCTGTCTTAAACAATAGAATTTACGAATACTTTAATTTTGTCTTATCTATCTAGGGAGTTGTTCGGTGAATAAATCCAAAGGCTAGGGCATGCACCTACTTGTCACCTACCAATCTATGCAGTATCGCGAAAATGTGATTATCTCTCCACTCCAATTTTGTATCAATAAAAGGTTTAATCCATTAGAAACTAGACTCGTAGATTTTCAATTTGGTTGGTAGATCATCCCGTAATTCCAAGTATATTGGGCGAAATACTCAGCTACATTTGACCTAATTTTCAGCATATTTGTGAATGTAACTTGTGATGATCTTTGCCAACTTTTGTTCCACAAGTTGCTTGACTTCAAAACGCAGCACACGACTATCACACGAAGAAAATAACTCATAGAATAACCTCATTATCAAGTAATTAACCATAGTCTCACACTAAAGTACATGTTATAACATTTCAGATGTGTCGACTTTCGACGAAACTTATTTTCTTCAATTGGTTTAGCTTCTAAGTGTTCCAACCCTCTTGGTACTTGTAGTCCATGATCTTAAATATTTGTGACCTCCAAGTTAGCATGATTAACTTCCTCTATGTACTTTCAAATACAATCTCATTTCTGAGCTTAAATAAATTGACTTACGACTTACACTCATGTACAAAATTATGGGGTGTAACGGTATCCCCCCTTTGGAACATTCTTCCTCGAATGTTGACTGATGCACTAATCTGTGTCTTAAAAAATAGCTTTTATGAATACTTTAATATTTCCTTCTCCATCTAGGGAGTTGTTCGGTGAATAAATCAAAAGGCTAGGGCATGCACCTACTCGTCAGCTACCAATCTGCGCTGTCTCGCGAAAATATGAATATCTCTCCACTCCAATGTTGTATCAATAAAAGGTTTAATCCATTAGAAACTTGGTTCGTAGATCATCCATTTGGTAGGTAGATCATAATATAATTACAAGTATATTGGGCGAAATCCTCAGCTACATTTGACCTAATTTTCAGCATATTTGTAAATATAACTTGAGATGATCTTTGCCAACTTTTGTTCCACAAGTTTCTTGACTTCAAAACGTAGCACACGACGAAAATAACTCATAACATAACCTCATTATCTTGTAATTAACCATATTCTCACACTAAAGTACATGTTATAACATTCCAGATGTGTCGACTTTGGACAAAACTTATTTTCTTCAATTAGTTTAGCTTCTAAGCGTTCCAACCCTCTTGGTAGTTGTAGTCCATGATGTTAAATATTTGTGACGTCCAAGTTAACATGATTAACTTACTATATGTACTTACAAAGATGATCTCACTTCTGAGCTTAAATAAATTGACATACGACGTACTCTCACGTACGAAATTATGGGGTGTAACATTATCCCCCCTTTGGAACATTCGTCCTCGAATGTTGACTGATGCACTTATCTGTGTCTTAAAAAATAGATTTTATGAATACTTTAATATTTCCTTCTACATCTAGGGAGTTGTTCGGTGAATAAATCCAAAGGGTAGGGCATGCACCTACTTGTCACATACCAATCTGCGAGTCTCGCGAAAATATGAATTTCTCTCCACTCCAATGTTGTATCAATAAAAGGTTTAATCCATTAGAAACTAGACTCGTAGATCATCCATTTGGTAGGTAGATCATCCCATAAGTCCAAGTATATTGGGCGAATTCCTCAGCTACATTTGACCTAATTTTCAGCATATTTGTAAATATAACTTGTGATGATCTTTGCCAACTTTTGTTCCACAAGTTGCTTGACTTCAAAACGTAGCACACGATGAAAATAACTCATAGAATAAACTCATTATCATGTAATTAACCATAGTGTCACACTAAAGTACATGTTATAACATTCCTGATGTGTCGACTTTCGACGAAGCTTATTTTCTTCAATTGGTTTAGCTTCTAAGCGTTCCAACCCTCTTGGTAGTTGAAGTCCATGATCTTAAATATTTGTGATGTCCAAGTTAACATGATTAACTTACAATATGTACTTTCAAAGACGATCTCATTTCTGAGCTTAAATAAATTGACTTACGACGTAATCTCACGTACGAAATTATGGGGTGTAACATTATCCCCCCTTTGGAACATTCGTCCTCGAATGTTGACTGATTCACTTATATGTGTCTTATACAATAGCATTTACGAAAAAATATGAATATCTCTCCACTCCAATTTTCTATCAATAAAAGGTTTAATCCATTAGAAACTAGACTCGTAGATTTTAAATTTTGTTGGTAGTTCATCCCGTAATTCCAAGTATATTGGGAGAAATAGTCTGCTACATTTGACCTAATTTTCAGCATATTTGTGAATGTAACTTGTGATGATCTTTGCCAACTTTTGTTCCAGAAGTTGCTTGACTTTAAAACGTAGCACACGACTATAATACGAAAAAAATAACTCATAGCATAACCTCATTATCATGTAATTAACCATAGTGTCACACTAAAGTACATGTTATAACATTCCAGATGTGTCGACTTTCGACGAAGCTTATTTTCTTCAATTGGTTTAGCTTCTAAGCGTTCCAACCCTCTTGGTACTTGCAGTCCATGATCTTAAATAGGTGTGATCTCAATGTTAACATGATTAACTTACTATATGTACTGTCAAAGACAATCTCATTTACGAGCTTAAATAAATTGACTTACGACTTACACTCGCGTACGAAATTATGGGGTGTAACATTAACCCCCCTTTGGAACATTCGTCCTCGAATGTTGACTGATCCACTTATCTGTGTCTTAAACAATAGCTTTTAAGAATACTTTAATTTTTTCTTCTCTATCTAGGGAGTTGTTCGGTGAATAAATCCAAAGGCTAGGGCATGCACCTACTTGTCACCTACCAATCTGTGTAGTATCGCGAATACGTGAATATCTCTCCACTCCAATTTTGTATCAATAAAAGGTTTAATCCATTAGAAACTAGACTCATAGATCATCAATTTGGTAGGTAGATTATCCCGTAATTCCAAGTATATTGGGCGAAATCCTCAGCTACATTTGACCTAATTTTCAGCATATTTGTAAATGTAACTTTTGATAATCTTTGTCAACTTTTGTTCCACAAGTTGCTTGACTTCAAAACGTAGCACACGAAGAAAATAACTCATATAATAACCTCATTATCATATAATTAACCATAGTCTCACACTAAAGTACATGTTATAACATTCCAGATGTGTCGACTTTTGACGAAACTTATTTTCTTCAATTGGTTTAGCTTCTAAGCGTTCCAACCCACTTGGTAGTTGTAGTCCATGATCTTAAATATTTGCAACCTCAAAGTTAACATGATTAACTTACTATATGTACTTTCAAAGACGATCCCATTTCTGAGCTTAAATAAATTGACTTACGACGTACTCTCACGTACGAAATTATGGGGTGTAACATTATCCCCCCTTGGGAACATTCTTCCTCGAATGTTGACAGATGCACTTATCTATGTATTAAACAATAGCTTTTATTAATACATTAATATTTTATTCTCCATCTAGGGAGTTGTTCGGTGAATAAATCCAAAGGCTAGGGCATGCACCTACTTGTCACCTACCAATCTGCGCAGTCTCGCGAAAATGCGAATATCTATCGAATCCAATGTTTTATATATAAAAGGTTTAATCCATTAGAAACTAGACTCGTATATCATCAATTTGATAGGTTTATCATCCCGTAATGTCAAGTATATTGTGCGCAATACCCAGCTACATATGGCCTAGTTTTTAGCATATTTGTGACTGTAACTTGTGATGATCATTGCCAACTTTTGGTCCACAAGTTACTTGACTTAAAAATGAAGCACACGACGAAAATAACTCATAGAATAACCTCATTATCATGTAATTAACCATAGTCGCACACTAAAGTACATGTTATAACATTCCAGATGTGTCGACTTTCGATGAAACTTATTTTCTTGAATTGGTTTAGCTTAAAAGCATTCCAACCCTCTTGGTAGTTGCAGTCCATGATCTTAAATATTTTTGACGTCCAAGATAACATGATTAACTTACTATATGAACTTTCAAAGACGATCTCATTTCTGAGCTTAAATAACTTGAGTTACGACTTACACTCACGTACGAAATTATGGGGTTTAACATTATCCCCCCTTTGGAACATTCTTCCTCGAATGTTGACTGATGCACTTATCTGTGTCTTAAACAATAGATTTTATGAATACTTTAATATTTCCTTCTCCATATAGGGAGTTGTTCGGTGAATAAATCCAAAGGCTAGGGCATGCACCTACTTGTCACCTAGCAATCTGCGCAGTCTCGCGAAAATGTGAATATCTCTCCACTCCAATGTTGTGTTAATAAAAAGTTTAATCCATTAGAAACTAGACTCGTAGATCATCAATTTGGTAGGTATATCATCCCGTAATTCCAATTATATTGGGCGAAATCCACAGCTACATTTGACCTAATTTTCAGCATATTTGCAAATGTAACTTGTGATGATCTTTTCCAACTTTTGTTCCACAAGTTGCTTGACTTCAAAACGTAGCACATGACGAAAATAAATGATAGCATAACCTCATTATCATATAATTAACCATAGTGTCACACTTAAGTACATGTTATAACATTCCAGATGTGTCGACTTTTGACGAAACTTATTTTCTTTAATAGGTTTAGCTTCTAAGTGTTCCAACCCTCTTGGTACTTGCAGCCCATGATCTTAAATATTTGCAACCTCAAATTTAACATGATTAACTTACTATATGTACTTTCAAAGACGATCCCATTTCTGAGCTTAAATAAATTGACTTACGACGTACTCTCACATATGAAATTATGGGGTGTAACATTATCCCCCGTTTGGAACATTCGTCCTCGAATGTTGTCTGATGCACTTATCTGTGTCTTAAACTATAGCTTTTACGAATACTTTAATTTTGTCTTCTCCATCTAGGGAGTTGTTCGGTGAATAAATCCAAAGGCTAGGGCATGCACCTACTTGTCACCTACTAATCTGCGCAGTCTCGCAAAAATGTGAATATCTCTCCACTCCAATGTTGTATCAATAAAAGGTTTAACCCATTAGAAACTAGACTCTTAGATCTTTAATTTGGAAGGTAGATCATCCAGTAATTTCAAGTATATTGGGCGAAATACTCAGCTATATTTGACCTAGTTTTCAACATATTTGTGAATGTAACTTGTGATGATCTTTTTCCAACTTTTGTTCCACAAGTTGCTTGACTTGAAAACATAGAACACGACTATAATACAAAGAAAATAACTCATATCATAACCCCATTATCATGTAATTAACCATAGTCTCATAGTAAAATACATGTTATAACATTCCAAGTCTATTGGGCGAAATCCTCAGCTACATTTGACCTAATTTTTAGCATATTTGTAAATATAACTTGTGATGATCTTTGCCAACTTTTTTTCCACAAGTTGCTTGACTTCAAAACGTAGCACACGACAAAAATAACTCATAGAATAACCTCATTATCATGTAATTAACCATAGTGTCACACTAAAGTACATGTTATAACATTCCAGATGTGTCGACTTTCGACGAAGCTTATTTTCTTCAATTGGTTTAGCTTCTAAGCGTTCCAACCCTCTTGGTAGTTGCAGTCCATGATCTTAAATATTTGTGACGTCCAAGTTAACATGATTAACATACTAATGTACTTTCAAAGACGATCTCATTTCTGAGCTTAAATAAATTGACTTACGACGTACTCTCACGTACGAAATTATGGGGTGTAACGTTATCCCCCCTTTGGAACATTCGTCCTCGAATGTTGACTGATTCACTTATATGTGTCTTATACAATAGCATTTACGAATACTTTAATTTTGTCTTCTCTATCTAGGGAGTTGTTCGGTGAATAAATATAAAGGCTAGGGCATGCATCTACTTGTCACCTACCAATCTGTGCAGTATCGCAAAAATATGAATATCTCTCCACTCCAATTTTCTATCACTAAAAGGTTTAATCCATTAGAAACTAGACTCGTAGATTTTAAATTTTGTTGGTAGTTCATCCCGTAATTCCAAGTATATTGGGAGAAATAGTCTGCTACATTTGATCTAGTTTTCAGCATATTTGGGAATGTAACTTGTGATGATCTTTGCCAACTTTTGTTCCACAAGTTGCTTGACTTTAAAAAGTAGCACACGACTATAACACGACAAAAATAACTCATAGCATAACCTCATTATCATGTAATTAACCATAGTGTCACACTAAAGTACATGTTATAACATTCGAGATGTGTCGACTTTCGACGAAGCTTATTTTCTTCAATTGGTTTAGCTTCTAAGCATTCCAACCCTCTTGGTACTTGCAATCCATGATCTTAAATAGGTGTGATCTCCAAGTTAACATGATTAACTTACTATATGTACTGTCAAAGACAATCTCATTTCTGAGCTTAAATAAATTGACTTACGACTTACACTCACGTACGAAATTATGGGGTGTAACATTAACCACCCTTTGGAACATTCGTCCTCGAATTTTGACTGATGCACTTATTTGTGTCTTAAAAAATAGCTTTTAAGAATACTTTAATTTTTTCTTCTCTATCTAGGGAGTTGTTCGGTGAATAAATCCAAAGGCTAGGGCATGCACCTACTTGTCACCTACCAATCTGTGTAGTATCGCGAATACGTGAATATCTCTCCACTCCAATTTTGTATCAATAAAAGGTTTAATCCATTAGAAACTAGACTCATAGATCATCAATTTGGTAGGTAGATTATCCCGTAATTCCAAGTATATTGGGCGAAATCCTCAGCTACATTTGACCTAATTTTCAGCATATTTGTAAATGTAACTTTTGATAATCTTTGTCAACTTTTGTTCCACAAGTTGCTTGACTTCAAAACGTAGCACACGATGAAAATAACTCATAGAATAACCTCATTATCATATAATTAACCATAGTCTCACACTAAAGTACATGTTATAACATTCCAGATGTGTCGACTTTTGACGAAACTTATTTTCTTCAATTGGTTTAGCTTCTAAGCGTTCCAACCCACTTGGTAGTTGTAGTCCATGATCTTAAATATTTGCAACCTCAAAGTTAACATGATTAACTTACTATATGTACTTTCAAAGACGATCCCATTTCTGAGCTTAAATAAATTGACTTACGACGTACTCTCACGTACGAAATTATGGGGTGTAACATTATCCCCCATTTGGAACATTCTTCCTCGAATGTTGACTGATGCACTTATATATGTCTTAAACAATAGCTTTTATTAATACATTAATATTTTCTTCTCCATCTAGGGAGTTGTTCGGTGAATAAATCCAAAGGCTAGGGCATGCACCTACTTGTCACCTACAAATCTGCGCAGTCTCGTGAAAATGCGAATATCTATCGAATCCAATGTTTTATATATAAAAGGTTTAATCCATTAGAAACTAGACTCGTATATCATCAATTTGATAGGTTTATCATCCCGTAATGTCAAGTATATTGTGCGCAATACCCAGCTACATATGGCCTAGTTTTTAGCATATTTGTGACTGTAACTTGTGATGATCATTGCCAACTTTTGGTCCACAAGTTGCTTGACTTAAAAATGAAGCACATGACTATCACACGACGAAAATAATTCATAGAATAAACTAATTATCATGTAATTAACCATAGTCACACACTAAAGTACATGTTATAACATTCCAGATGTGTCGACTTTCGACGAAACTTATTTTCTTGAATTGGTTTAGCTTGTAAGCATTCGAACTCTCTTGGTAGTTGCAGTCCATGATCTTAAATATTTGTGACGTCCAAGATAACATTATTAACTTACTATATGAACTTTCAAAGACGATCTCATTTCTGAGCTTAAATAAATTGAGTTACGACTTACACTCACGTACGAAATTATGGGGTTTAACATTATCCCCCCTTTGGAACATTCTTCCTCGAATGTTGACTGATGCACTTATATGTGTCTTAAACAATAGATTTTATGAATACTTTAATATTTCCTTCTCCATATAGGGAGTTGTTCGGTGAATAAATCCAAAGGCTAGGGCATGCACCTACTTGTCACCTAGCAATCTGCGCAGTCTCGCGAAAATGTGAATATCTCTCCACTCCAATGTTGTGTCAATAAAAGGTTTAATCCATTAGAAACTAGACTCGTAGATCATCAATTTGGTAGGTATATCATCCCGTAGTTCCAAGTATATTGGGCGAAATCCTCAGCTGCATTTGACCTAATTTTCAGCATATTTGCAAATGTAACTTGTGATGATCTTTTCCAACTTTTGTTCCACAAGTTGCTTGACTTCAAAACGTAGCACATGACTAAAATAAATCATAGCATAACCTCATTATCATATAATTAAACATAGTGTCACACTAAAGTACATGTTATAACATTCCAGATGTGTCGACTTTCGACGAAACTTATTTTCTTCAATTGGTTTAGCTTCTAAGCATTCCAACCCTCTTGGTACTTGCAGCCCATGATCTTAAATATTTGCAACCTCAAATTTAACATGATTAAGTTACTATATGTACTTTCAAAGGCGATCCCATTTCCGAGCTTAAATAAATTGACTTACGACGTACTCTCACATATGAAATTATGGGGTGTAACATTATCCCCCGTTTGGAACATTCGTCCTCGAATGTTGACTGATGCACTTATCTGTGTCTTAAACTATAGCTTTTACGAATACTTTAATTTTGTCTTCTCCATCTAGGGAGTTGTTCAGTGAATAAATCCAAAGGCTAGGGCATGCACCTACTTGTCACCTACCAATCTGCGCAATCTCGCGAAAATGTGAATATCTCTCCACTCCAATGTTGTATCAATAAAAGGTTTAACCCATTAGAAACTAGACTCTTAGATATTCAATTTGGAAGGTAGATCATCCAGTAATTTCAAGTATATTGGGAGAAATACTCAGCTATATTTGACCTAGTTTTCAGCATATTTGTGAATGTAACTTGTGATGATCTTTTTCCAACTTTTGTTCCACAAGTTGCTTGACTTGAAAACATAGAACACGACTATAATACAAACAAAATAAGTCATAGCATAACCCCATTATCATGTAATTAACCATAGTCTCATAGTAAAATACATGTTATAACATTCCAAATGTGTCGACTTTCGACGAAACTTATTTTCTTCAACTGGTTTAGCTTCTAAGCCTTCCAACCCTCTTGGTACTTGAAGTCCATGATCTTAAATATTTGTAACCTCCAAGTTAACATGATTAACTTACTATATGTACTTTCAAAGACGATCTCATTTCTGAGCTTAAATAAATTGACTTACGACGTACTCTCACGTACAAAATTATGGGGTGTAACAAGGACTCCTGGCCATTCTACCAGCAGGGTCATCTCTTATTTGAAGGCTCGGTGTATGGTCGAGAAGGAGTGTCTAGCTTATTTCTCTTATGTTCTTTATTCTTGTGCGGAGGTTTCTTCCATGGAATCAGAACCAATTGTTCTTGAGTTTTTAGAGGTGTTTCCTGCACACCTGTTGGGGATGCCACCCGACATGGATATTGATTTCTATATTGATTTGGCTCCGGGCACCCAGCCCATTTCCATTCTTCCATATCGTATGGACTCGCCATAGTTGAAGGAATTGAAGGAACAGTTGCAAGATTTTCTTGATAAGGGCTTCATTAGACCTAATGTCTCGCCCTGGGGTGCACCTGTGTTGTTCGTGAAGAAGAATAATGGATCGATGAGGATGTGAATAGATTATTGACATTTGAACAAAGTCACCATCAAGAACAAGTATCCATCACCAAGGATTGATGACATATTTGATCAGCTTCAGGGTGCCAAGGTGTTTTCGAAGATTGATTTGAGATCTGGCTACCACCAGTTGAGGATTAGGGCATCTGATGTCCCTAACACATCTTTTCATACTCGCTACGGGCATTATGAGTTTCTAGTGATGTCCTTTGGGTTGACAAATGCCCCAGCAGCATTTATGTATTTGATGAACCGAGTGTTCAAGCCTTATTTATACTATATTATGATTTTTTTTATTGATGATATCTTGATCTACTCCCGCAGTCGAGAGGAGCACAAGCAACATCTAAGGAATGTACTTCAGACTCTGAGGGATAGCCAGTTATATTCTAAATTTTCAAAGTGTAAGTTTTGATTGGATTTAGTCGCTTTCTTGGGGCACGTCGTATCAGTAGAGGGTATTCAGGTAGATCTTAAGAAGATTGAGGCAGTTCAGAACTGGCCTAGACCCACTTCAGTTACGGAGATTAGGAGTTTCATAGGTTTGGCGGGATATTGCCGCCGATTTGTGCAGGTATTTTCATCTATAGCAGCCCTATTTACCAAGTTGAGCAAGAAGGGTGCCCCGTTCAGATTGTCAGACGAGTGTGACGCAAGATTTCAGAAGCTCAAGACTGCTTTGACTATAGCACCGATGTTGGTGTTGCCTACAGGTTCAGGACTTTATACAGTATATTGTGATGGGTCCCGTGTTCGGATCGGTGCGGTAGTGATGCAAGAGGCGAGGGTGATTGCATATGCATCACGGCAGTTGAAGTTTCATGAGAAGACTCAGTCCATAACTTCAGTAAAAAGGCAGTGAGTATGGGCAGCCTTGTGTTCATTCTAGTCGGTGAGAGGTTGTTTGCATCAGATGTTCCGACATTAGCCAACCAGTTTGTGAGGTCGGATATTACAGAGCCCAGACGTGTTCTACCTTGTACAGTCGCTCTGTATTCTTTGTTTGAGCGCATCAGTGATCGGCAGTATGATGACCCTCATTTGTTGGTCCTTAGGGACACAATGCGGCATGATGGTGCCAAGGAGGTTACTGTTGGAGATGACGGACTCTTGAGGATGCATGGTCGTGTTTGTGTGCCTAATGTGAATGTACTTTGTAAGTTCATTCTTGAGGAAGCCCACAGCTCCCGGTATTTTATTTATCCGAGCGCCGACAACATGTATCCATACTTGCGGCAGCATTATTGGTTGAGAAGGATGAAGAAAGATATAGTTTCTTATGTCGCTCAGTATCTATATTGTCAGCAAGTAAAGTATGAGCATCAGAGACATGGTGGTTTGCTTCAGAAGATAGAGATTCCTGAGTGGAAGTGGGAGCATATTACTATGGATTTCGCTGTTGGACCCCCACAAACTCAGAGGAAGTTCGATGTCGTTTGGGTCATTGTGGACAGGCTGACTAAGTTAGCGCATTTAATTCCTGTGGCAGTTACCTATTCTTCAGAGCGGTTGGCAGAGATTTATAGTTGTGAGATCATCTATCTTCACCATGTGCCCGTTTTTATCATTTTTGATCGAGGTACGTAGTTCACTTCGCACTTTTGGAGAGTAGTATAGCATGATTTGGGCATGCGGGTTGAATTAAGCACATCGTTTACTCATCAAACAGACGGACAATTCGTGCGTACTATTCAGAGATTATAGGATATGCTTCGTGCATGTGTCATAGACTTCGGAGGATCGTGGGATCATTTCTTTCCCCTTGCAAAATTTTCCTACAAGAACAGCTACCAGTCGAGCATTCAGATGGCCCCCATGAGGCATTATACAGTAGGCGATGCCAGTCGCTAGTTGGGTAGTTCGAGCCGGGAAAGGCTTGGTTATTGGGTGCAGATCTAGTACAGGATGCCTTGGATAAGGTGAAGATTATTCAGGATCGACTTTGCAGAACTCAATTCAGGCAGAAGAGTTATGCCAACCGTAGAGTTCATGATGTTGCATTCATGGTCGTGGAGAGAGTGTTGCTCCGGGTATCACCCATGAAGGGTGTCATGAGATTTGGAAAGAAGGGCAAGTTGAGCCCTAGGTATATCGAGCCCTTTGAGATTCTGGAGAGAGTGAGAGAGGTGGCTCACAGGCTTGCGTTGCTACCGGGGTTATCAGCAGTTTATCCGATGTTCCACTTGTCCATGCTTCGGAAGTATCCCGACGATCCGTCCCATGCGTTAGATTTCATCTCTGTCCAGTTGGACGAGGATTTAACTTACGACTGAAGACCTCACATTTACGCATCATAAGCATGATGCAAAATCGAGCTCCTCTAACTCAACTCTTCCACAGCCACATTCAATCTCTTACCAATTGTCTTATTTGTAGATGTAGGCACTCGTTGTGTTACGAAGAAAATAGAATTTAGGAGTTTGAATTGTTAAAACTGAGCTCTACTGCACAATCTGGAGTAATAAGAAAGAGTGACAATCCTAAATGCTTTGTAATCTCCTGCTTGTAAGTGTAGTGCACACCACACCCATAAACAAGACTCTACTAGACACGGCTTGTAGACCCCCTAGGACAGACCTTCTCTAATATCAAGTTTGTCACGCTCCAAATCTAGGGAGGCATGGCCAGAACCCGGTGCCATACTTGGAACAAGCGAACCACTTTATAATTGTGAAATCTTGAGGGCTAACCTACAACTTAAGCCGACGAGGCCTACCTGCAAGCTGACAATACCATCCAAGGCCGACAAGGCAGTAAATTGAATCATCTAAAGATAATATATGACTCAGTTAAAGGTAAACACATCCAAACATATACATATCTATGCAGGCCGATGAAGTCTTCTTGAAGGTATGCAACTAGCAATACAAATATGAACATGTATACAGGGCCGACAAGGCCACAATACTGACATACAAGACTCGTCTAGAATCCTCTAGAGATAACAGAATTGTAAACTCTCATTGATGGTAAGGCTGAACAAATAAACTCTCACTGACCAAGTGGTCAAGAAAAGATAAAATCTCAGTGACCAAGTGGCCAGGAAAAAATAAACTCTCACTGATCAGGTGACCAAGCAATAATATCTTTCACTAGCCAAGTGGAAGGACAACAAAAAATATATGTATAGAATATTGTACATCATTTATATAGTAGAATATATGAAGGTGCATATGTAACTTCTCTATTTCTATCCAGTATCATAAAATAACACAAAACGGATAAGAACCCCTCTCAATAAGATATGATGAGAACATATGGGAATATGTAACACCTATAGAGACATTAACTCTATGATATGTGTTTTTCTTATACAATTTGTCTAACTCTCTCTTATTATGGATTCATGCCAATGAAACATAGGATAGCTTTTACAACTTTGTCGCCTAGTAAACGACTCAATAGATGTATGTATTGTCTGACGCATTTCAACCTACATTAAGACATTAAAACTATGGTTAAGCTGCGAAACAACTTAAAACGTATTTCTAATCTAGTAGCTCATTTCATGGAAATCGGGCAACACATCCCCTATAACGTTCACTTCCTCCTAATTCAAAATTCCATCAACAACAAACAGAACAACAATAACAACAGTAATATAGCCACACTATACCATCACCAACCAGCAACCCAAGCATAGTACAACGAGTGGCAACCTCAGTTATGATTAAATAAACTGTAACTTTAAACCTATTTTCCTTCTAGAATTTCTTAAAAGCATTAACCACAAAGTATTAATTTATTCATACTAATTTTCATCAACACAGACTTAAAACAACCCCATAATAATCCAACAATACAATATAAAAACACCGTAACAAACACTCGTACGTAACTTGTCGAGCAGCAGCTCGGATTATAACAAATAACACAACTCTTTCCTACACTCTTACTTCCTTAAAACATAATATATGAAACATCAACAAATAATATGTAAGATTTTCATAACTCTAGCAAAATTAACATCACATGAACACCTTAAAACAATCCAACATCACATAACAACTCAATATACGATTTCGGATCGTCGATTCACATGTTCTATCTTTAATAGCTTAGCCATGAATTAGATACACTCAATAAAATATTAAGAGGGAAATTATTACCTCAAAAAGACAAGGAAAACTTGAATCCAAGCCTACTTCACCTTGAAGAATCCTCCAAATCACAAGCAAAGAGGAGAAAGGAGTAACACAATCTTTAAGAACTTTTCGGGGGTGAAAACATGTCATAAACTCATAGATCCTTGTTTTGGTTATAGGGGAACCTTAGAGAGTTTTTTGGTTCTAATTTGAGCGAGAAATATAAGTTCAAACAAGTGGAATCGCTCTTTATACAGCCTGAAAGTTTTCACCACCTCAAGTGGGTCCCAAATGGAGTTGTCTGTGTAGTCTTGCGAAGACGCGAATATCTCCCCAGTACAATGTCGTATTGATAAACGGTTTGATGTGTTAAAAATTGGACGCGTACACCTTTGTTTTGGTGAGTCTATGACCCTGTAAATCCAACTATATTAGGAGAAAACTCAATAACATTAGACCCAAATTTCAGTAAAATTATGAAATTGTGCCAACTTGTGTTTTACAACTTGTTTGACTTCTAATCTTAACATACGAATAATATATGATACAATTACCTTAAAACACGACCTCTTTAGATTATTAAGCACTCCTAGTTTTATCCCAAAAATACGGGTTATAACATTTTTGATTATTTTAGCTTCCAACCCTCACGATACTTCCTTAACACATATTTTAACTCATCATTATCTTTGTAAAGGTCCTTAAACTCTCCGGCTTATGTTGATTAACTTAATACGCATTCCAACATGAAATTAAAAGGTGTAACAATTACTCCTTGCACAATAGTTTTCTCTTTTTTTGGGAGAGGAATAGGATAACTCTTGATTGAATTGTAGTTGACCGGAGGAACTCAAACTTGTGACACCCTAACCATCCACCCTACCAAAAATCTTTCTCAACATTTTCTATCCTATTCCCCATCCCCACCCACCCCCAAACCAACCCTACCCACCCACTCCAACCCTCTATCCCCCCTCCCTACTACAACTCACCCATACCTACCTCAATCTCACCCACCACCCACCCTAAATAGAACTATTATTAAGAGTACTTTCTTTTCATGATGTAGAAAAAGTATTTTCTTTCATTTCAACAAATAGAGTATGTTTTTCTTGATGTAAAAAATATATTTTGTTTCAACTTCACAAAACGAGTATTTTCTTTTCATGATTTAGAAAAGGTATTTTCTTTCATATCAACAAAACAAGTACTTCATTTTCATGATGTATTTTCTTTCTATCACGACCCAAAATCCAACTAGTCGTGATGGCACCTGACCTAACCCGCTAGGTAAAAATATAACCAACTATCCAACTTAATGGGATTTATTATGGGAATAAAAGATAATACAACTACTTTATAGAATAATTTCCCAAGAACTGGTAGTACAAATCATGAGCTTCCAAGATTTACATTTCTCAAGACTTAATTCAAATAATTATAACATCTGTTTAAATGTAAATGTATAGAATTACAATCTAATGCTACCAAGGACAAGTGATAGCCATAAATGGAACGCAGGTACATCTTTAGTTCCAGCCCCCACTGTACGCAGCAACATCTGCACCCAATATCTGCATGCAAGGGTCAAAATTGTAGTATGATTACAATCGACCCTGAAATTGGTGACGAGTTGGAACAAGGGTCAGAGTCCAACTCCAATAACAAGCAACAATCCATAACAATATAATAATGATGGTACTAGAAATAACCCAGCTTGTTCAAAGTTATGGAAAAATAGGCATGCTTTGTAAGTATAATAGTAAATCCCAAATCATTTAGTGAAAACACAAAAGCATATGAGCAAGTTTGAAAACTCTTCAACAATAAATAAGAGGTTTCATTTTTTCAGATAGCATGAGGAAAGTTCATCTCTATGACTACATGTTGATATGCAGGTGATAACATGAATGTTACCAAAATCGGGTGGCGCGAGGAAACGCATATCTATGCATGTATTTCAAGTACGAATGTCAAACGCAATGCATCTCAATGATGAACTCATACACTCACACACTCAGAGTACTCAACCTCACTGACTCGTACTCTCACTCATCTTGCTTAATACTCAGCACACTCAGTCACTCATATTGTACAGGGCAGATCCATCCCAAATGCAAATAAACAAAGGCAGATCCAGTCCAAGATACAAATAAACCAGGGTAGATCTAGGCCACTGCAAATAAACCAGGGGTGATCTAGCCCAATGCAAATTAACCAAAAATTAAATAAACCATGGAAGATCTAACCCAATGCAAATGAACCAGGGCAGATCAGACCCAAATGTAAATGATTGTTAGCGATTGCGCCCACAGTGGATGCATAGACTCCGGAGGGGCCGATCCAGCCCAAGCACCATAATAAGCCAAATAATGGCATGAATCAATAAATCATGATGCGGCGTACAACCTGATCCCATAAATATCACTCACAAGTAGCCCTCGACCTCACTCAGTCATCAACCTCTCCAGTATCTCGGTCTCACAACACTGATGCTAAGAAGCCCAAATCAATGGTATGAGATGTGACAATATACAGTAATAAATACTTAGATATGATATGTAGTGATGAATGCAAATGAGCATACAACTGCAATTAAGAAAATAATTCAACATCGAAGAACGACGACTTAGGGTCCATTGAATCAACTAATTCACAATTTCTACGGTGCACGGTAACACTCCCGTCACCTAACATATGCATCACCTCAACATCAATCACATAACACGTAAGGGGTTTTATACCCTCGGCACTAAGTTTAGAAGTGTTACCTACCTTGAACAAGCCAAATCTGATACCAAGCAAGCCGGATGATGCTCCAAAAATGCCATCCCGCGTGTACCGACCTTCGAACAGTTTTAAACTATTCAAAAGAAACTCAAATAAATTAAATAATACCCAAGGAAACAATTCCAAATAATAAAGGTCGAATCTTTAATTCAAAAGCCCGTAATCAACCAAAAAGTCAAACCCGAGCCCGTGCCTTAAAACCTGATGAAACCTATAAAATTCGATAACACATTCAATTACAAGTTCAATCATACTAGTCTCACTGAAATCCGACTCTGAATCGATGTTTAAAACACACTCTATGAAAATTTTGGCTAAAACAGGCAATTTCTCTTTACAATTCATAATCAAAAAGCCAAAATCGAAGATAGATTCATGAAATATAATCAAAAGAAAATCGAGAACACTTAGCCCCAATCCACGTGGTAAAATCACTTCAAAAATTGCCTCAATCCGAGCCCTAAATCTCAAAATATGATAAAAGAACAAAAACCTCAATTTATATGTTTTGCCCAGCAGTTATCGCATTTGAAAACAAAATTTCCCCTTCTGCGGACACGTACATGCGGCCCAAACTTTGCTTCTGTGAACAAATCAAACTATGCAGCCATCACTTCTGTGGAACATCCCTTCGCACCTGTGCGCCCGCATGTGCGGCTTTGCTATCGCACATGCGCCATACCTGGCCCCTGCGACACAAGGCACCGCTTCCGCTAGTGCATCCCATTTCTCGCATCTACGGGGCCTTGCTCCTAGTTCCACTTCTGTTCCTGTGACTCTTTAGCCGCTTTTGCGGCTCCACACCTACGCTCATAGCTCCGTAGGTTCGATCAAACCAGAACCAGCAGCTTCAGTAATTTGCAACATGTGACAAAATAATCTGAACCTCGTTTGAAGCTCATCTGAGCCCCTCGCAAACCCGTCCAAATATACCAACAAGTCCAATGACATAACACGGACCTACTCGAGGCCTCAAATCATGCATAACAATGTCAAAACAATGAATCACACCTCAGATAAAACTTTATGAACTTTGAACTTTCAACTTCCAAAACTCGCGTCGAACCATATCAAATCAACTGAGAATGAACTCAAATTTCGCACATAAGTCCCAAAAGACATATGGAAGCTATTCCAATTCCTGGAACCATAATCCGAATTAAATATCCTTAAAGTCAACTTTCGGCCAAACTTATGAACTTTCCAAACCTTCAAATTTCTATCTTTTGCCAATTAGTGTCGAATCCTTCTAGAAATATCCAATTGCAAATCCGGGCATACACCCGAGTCTAAAATAACCATCCAGGCCTAATGGAACCATCAAAACTCCGTTCTGGGGTAAAATTCATAGAAACCAAACTTGGTCAACTCTTCCAACTTAAAGCTTCAATCATGAAATTCAGTCTTCAAAATCGATTGCGAATAACCTCAAAAACCAAAATTGACGATTCACACAAGTCGTAATGGCCGACCGTTCTTTTTGATATCTAGCGCGTCCTTCGACAGTTTGAGGCCATAAGTATATTCACTTCAGGTATTATGACTTGTACGTGCGATCAGAAATGAATTTCGAAAAGTTCGAAGTTGATTTGGAAAGAAAATCCTCATTTCGGAAGCTTTAAGTTGGAAGAACTAACTAAGGTTTAAATTCTGAGTAAAAGATCTCGAGAATCGGGATTTGAAGGTTCCAACAGGTTCGTATGATTATTTTGTACTTGGGCGTATGACCGCGTCGGGTTTTGGATGATCCGGGAGCATTTCAGCACATATTGTGGAAAGTTGGTATTTTAGAAGAATTTCATAAATTTGAGTTGTAGTGTAATTTAATGTTATCAGTGTCTGTTTGGGATTCTGAGCCTAGGAATAGCTCTGTATGGTGATTCTGGTCTTTGGAGCGCGTCCAGATGTGGATTTGGAAGTCCGTAGGTCACTTCGGAGTCATTTGGTGAAAGTTGGAAAATTGAAGATTTTGGGAAGTTTGATTGGGAGTGAACTTTTGATATCAGGGGTGGATTATGATTTTAGAATTTGGATTAGGTCCGTAATTTCGAATGTGACCTGTGTATAAAATTAGAGGTCAATCGGCCGCGATTTGATAGGTTTCAGCATCGAATATAGAAGTTTGAAGTTCTAAAGTTTATTAAGCTCGTGCAGGTTTGTGTTATGTGTTCAGACAGGTTTGTGTGATTAGACAGGGTCCCAGGGGCCTCGGGTGTGATTTAGGGTGGTTTGGGACCAAGTTTGGCTGTTATAGAACAGTATTCCCGCATTCGTGAAGGTTAGGCTTGGAAAGGCATCGCGTTCACGTTCCTGGATTCGCGACCGCAAAGGAGGATTTGAAGCTGAAGCTTGTTGTGCTTCGCAAATGCGAGGGAAGTGCCGCGTTCGTAAAGAAGGAGGTTGTCGTGCTGGGCAGAATGTTTTAAAACGGGGTTTGAGTTCATTTCACCCATTTTCCACATCGCTTGAGCGATATTGGAGAGGCTTCAAGGGGATTTTCATCATCTATGTCAAGGTAAGTGATTCCCACCTATTTCAAGTTAAATACTTGGATTATATAAAGATTTTAACATGGAAATTCATGGAAAATTAGTGGAAGTTTGGGGTTTTGGTAGAAAACCTAGACATCGGTATTTTTTGATTTTGACCATGAATTTGGGCATGGAAGTGAGAATAAATTATATATTTGAGATTGTGATGCTATGGGTAATGCTTATCTTTGAAAACTGTAGAAATCCGGGCACGTGGACCATAGGGTGATTTTATCAACTTTTCGAGCGGAGTTGCAAATTGTTGTAAATTCAATTATAATGAGTATAAGTGTATATATTTATGAATATGCACATTTATTGTCACGACCTGAATTTTCCACCGTCGAGACCGTGATGGCGCCTAACGTTGAACCCGCTAGGCAAGCCAACGTGAATATTGAATTTTCCTTATTCCTTTATTATTATCTAATAAATATGTGAAATACAACACTAATCATAAATAAAATTACAAAATAAAGCAAGGTATATAAGCTCAATTTAATGCCTTCAAGAAATTTCACAAATGAAAATCAATCCTAGAAATTTGGAGTCACAAACTCACGGACCATCAATGAATAATACATATAAAGGTCAGAATGAAATAAGTACATCTGTTTTTGAAATAACTAGAACAGAATACAAAAGAAGTAGGAAGGGACGCCAAGGCCTGCGGATGCATGTAGGACTACCTCGGAGTCTCCACTGGACTGAAGGCAGCAACCTCGATCTATGGTCTGTGGGGTCCTACACCGGGATCTGCACGAAAGTGCAGAGTGTATCATCAGTACAAACGACACCATGTATGAGTAAGTGTCGAGCCTAACCTCGGCAAAGTAGTGACGAGGCTAGGACACGACAACCAAAATCAACCTGTGCATTTTAATAATATGCGGAGAAAAATAATACAACGAGAAATAAGCAATTAAGCATAAAGGAAAAGGGAACATGCTGAGGGAAGGAAATATAAAATAATGGAAATAACGAGGTAAGGCACAATTTAGATACAAATTTAAGGAACATAATAGTAATACGAAAACAAGTGCACGGCATCACTCTTCGTGCTTTTACTCTCGTCCTCACCATCAGAATCAATAAATTTGGCACGACATCACCCTTAGTGCCTTTACCTTACAATATCATGGAACGGCATTATCCTTCGTGAATTATCTCTCATATCATGGCACAGCATCACCCTTCGTGCTTTTACAATCACAATATTGGCACGACATCACCCTTCATGCATTAACATTCACTCAAAGTCTCACGCACGGCATCACCCTTCGTACTTTTACACTCTTCCTCACCCAAACACATCAAATGATATCAATCCAACAAGGAACAATAACGAAGTAAACAGAATTAAACCATAACGTCCCGGCAAGGGAGTCAACAGTGGAATTAATACCATACCGGAAAGGGTAAACAACTATATCCAATCTCACTTAGTACATGACTTCACATAAAAATATTCTACTGAAAACTAATATTCAACACTATTCAACACCAAGGAATTTCCACCAACCTATATAACTATAAAGTGAAACTCAAATATTACTTACGAAAAATAATATAAATCACAATATTCGAATCACGCACATGCTTGACACCAACGTATAGGTACTCTTCACCTCACATATACGTTGAACATGATACTTAAACATAGCAATTAGGACACAACACTTATTCCCTCAAGCTAGGGTTAAGCCACACACTTACCTCAAATTCCACGACAATACTCAAGCCTCGATTACCGCTTTGCCTTTTGAATTTGACTCCAATTCACTTGTATCTAGACATATTCAACTCAATAACATCAATAAATGCCAAACAATTTCATCCCAATGCTTAATTATGGGTTTTACATCATTCTTCCTAAAAAGTCAAAAATATACCCCGAGCCCGCTTCATCAAAACACGAGGTTCGAACTAAAACCCGATCGCCCATTCACCCGTGCGCCCGAATATGTAATTAGTTTCGAAATCCGACCTCAAAACAAGGTCTAAATTCCAATTATTCAAAAAGCTCTAACTCTACCCAAATCCCCAATTTTCTACCACTAAAACCCTAGAATTCTTGATAGAAGTTGATGAAAATCATTAGGAAATTGAAGGAAACTAGGTAGTGGTCACTTACCTATGATTTGGGAAGAAACTCTCTTGAGAAAATCGCCATTGGTCTCCTATTTTGGTGAAGACATGAAAATGAAATCGGATGAAGCTCTAACTTAAACACACTGCCTGACCCTCGCAGCTGCGGTGCCTAGCGCAGGTGTGGAGAAACGGTCGCACCTGTGGAAATGGGCAAGGCCACCGGGGGCCGCACCTGCAGAGGTGCATCCGCATCTGCGGAACCGCTTCTGCAGAGTTTTGGTCGCACCTGCGGAAAGGGGCAGACTGTGACTGGACCGCACATGCGGCTGAGGGTCTGCACATGCGGTCTCGCACTTGCTGCCCTAGGCTCGCAGGTGCAGGTACACCAGAACTGGTGCACCAGTAGTGATTCTCCAACTCTAAACACCCCAGAACCTACCCGAAACTCACCTGAGCCCTTGGGGCTCCAACCAAACATGCACACAACCTCGAAAACATCCTACGAACTTACTCGTGCGATTAAATCGCCAAAATAACATCTTAAACAATGAGTTTAGCATTAAAATCAAAGAAAAATGTCAACAACTTTCAAAGTTTCAAATTTCACAACTACGGGACCGAATCACGTCAAATGACCTTCGTTTCTTACCAAATTTTACAGACACAACTCAAATATCATATTGAACCTGTACCGGGCTCCAGAACAAAAATACGGGCCCGATACAATATATTTCAAATATAACCAAATTTCCAAAAACTCTTATATTTTTCAGTAAAATAATTTCTTTCAAAAATTCGTTTCCCGGGCTTGGGATCTCGGAATTCAGTTCCGGGCATATTCCCAAGTCCCATATATTCATATGGACCCTCTGGGACCATCGAATCACGGGTACGGGTCCGTTTACCCAAAATTTTGACTGAAGTCGTCTTAAATTCGATATTAAAGGCCAATTTAGCAGTTTTCTCAGTTATTTTTCACATAGAAGCTTCCCGGATATACGCTCGGGCAGCGCATGCAAAACAAGGTGAGATAGAAGAAGGTTTTTTATGCCTCAGAACATATTTTTGAGTTTATAAAATGAGAGATGACTTCTTGGGTCATCGCATTCTCCACCTAATAGATCCGTACGTCCTCGAACGGACATAGAAAAGTACCTGAATCGGGGAAAAGATGGGGATATCGGCTCCGCATATCAGACTCGGACTCCCAGGTAGCTGCCACGGAAGGCTGACCTCTCTTCTTGACACGAACTGAAGGATAACTCTTCGATTTCAACTGATGAACCTGCCGGTCTAATATGTCTACCGGCTCATCCTCATAGGTCAAATCCTTATCAACTTAGACACTGCTGAAATCTAACACATGGGATGGATCTCCGTGATACTTCTGAAGCATAGACACATGAAACACCGGATGCACAACTAATAAATTTGGTGGCAACGCAAGTCTGTAAGACACCACTCCCACTCTGTCAAGAATTTCAAATGGACTAATGGATCTAGGTCTTAGTTTGACCTTCTTCCTAAATCTCATCACGCCCTTCATGGGCGACACCCGAAGCAATACCCGCTCCCAAACCATGAATGCCAAATCACGAGCTCTACGGTCGGCATAACTCTTATGCCTGGACTGATTTGTACAAAGTCTATCCTGAATGATCTTAACCTTATCCAAGGCATCCTACACTAACTGCGTACCTAGCAACCGAGCCTCTCCCGGCTCAAACCACCCAACCGGCGACCCACACCTCCTACCATATAATGCCTCATAAGGAGCCATCTGAATGCTAGTCTGATAGCTGTTGTTGTAGGAAAACTCAACTAATGGCAAGAACTAGTCCCAAGAGCCTCCAAAGTCAATGACATAGGCTCGTAGCATATCCTCCAAAATCTAAATAGTATGCTCAGACTGTCCATCCGTCTGAGGATGAAATGTTGTGCTCAACTCAACCCTTGTGCCCAACTCATGCTAAATTGACCTCGAGAAATGTGAGGTAAATTGCGTACCTCAGTCAGAAATCATAGACACGGGCACACCATGAAGGTGAACAATCTTCCAAATGTAGATCTCTGCCAATCTCTCCGAAGAATAGGAAACTGCCACAGGAATGAGATGCACTGACTTTGTCAGCCTATCCACAATGACCCATACTACCTCGAACTTCCTCTGAGTCCGTGGGATTCCAACAATGAAATCCATGGTGATACGCTCCCACTTCCACTCAGGAATCTCAATCTGCTGCATCAATCTTCCAGGTCTCTGATGCTCGTACTTTACCTACTGACAATTGAAGCACCGAGCTACATATGCCACAATATAATTCTTCATTCTCCTCCACCAATAATGCTGCCGCAAATCCTGGTACATCTTTGCAGCTCCCGGATGGATAGAATTTCTGGAACTATGGGCCTCCTCTAATATCAAGACACGAAGTCCATCCACATTGGGTACACAAATACGACCCTGCATCAGTAAAACTCCATCATCACCAACTGTAACCTGCTTGGCATCACCGTGCCAAACCGTATCCTAAGGACACACAAATGAGGATCATCATACTGTCGATCTCGAATACGATCAAATAATGAGGAACGAGCAACTGTATAAGATAGAACACAGACAGGCTCAGAAACATCCAATCTCATGAATTGATTGGCTAAAGCCTGAACATACAAAGCAAGCGGTCTCTCTCCGACCGGAATATAAGCAAGACTACCCATGCTGGCTGACTTCCTAATCAAAGCATCGGCCACCATATTGGCTTTCCCCGGATGATATAAGATGGTGATGTCATAGTATTTCAACAGCTCCAACCATCTCCTATGCCTCAAATTCAACTCCTTCTGCTTGAACAAATATTGCAAACCCTTGTGATCCGTGAACACCTCACATGACACGCCATACAGATAATGCCACCAAATCTTCAGTGCGTGGACAATGGCTGCTAACTCCAAATCATGAACTAGATAATTCTTCTCGTGGATCTTCAACTGATGTGAAGCATATGCAATAACCTTACCGTCCTGCATCAACAGTGCACCAAGTCCAACCCGAGATGCATCATAATACACAGTATATGGCCCTGAACCTATGGGCGAAACCAACACTGGTGCCGTGGCCAAGGCTGTCTTGAGCTTTTGAAAGCTTGCCTCACACTTATCTGACCACCTAAACTGGGCATCCTTCTGAGTCAACCTGGTCATCGGGGCTGCAACCTTCCACAAAACCGACGATAGTAACCTGCTAAGCCCAAGAAACTCTGAATCTTTGTAGTTGACGTGGGTCTACATCAATCCATGACTGCTGAAATCTTCTTGGGATCCACCTAGATAACCTCTTATGATACAACATGACCCAAGAATGCAAATGAGCTCAATCAGAACTCACACTTATAAAACTTGGCATACAACTGATTGTTCCTCAGAGTCTGAAGAATGACTCAAAGGTGCTGCTCGTGCTCCTCCCGGCTATGGGAATAAATCAGAATATCATCAATGAAGACAATCACGGAGGAATCAAAATAAGGCCTGAATACTCAGTTCATCAAGTCCATTAAAGCTGCTGGGATATTTGTCAACCCGAATGACATCACTAAGAACTCATAATTCCCGTACCGAGTGCGAAAAGCTGTCTTAGGGACATTGGATTCCCTAATCCTCAACTGATGGTAGCCATATCTCAAATCGACCTTCGAAAATACCTTGGCACCCTAAAACTGATCAAATAAATCATTAATTTGCTGCAATGGATACTTGTTATTGATGGTAACCTTATTCAATTGCTGATAATCTATACACATCCTTATCGACCCATCTGTCTTCTTAAGAAACAACACTGGTGCACCACAAGGCGATACACTAGGCTTGATGAAGCCCTTATCAAGCAAATCCTACAACTGTTCTTTCAACGCCTTCAACTCTTGCAGGGTCATATGATATGGCAGAATAAAAATGGGCTGAGTGCCCGGAGCCAAATCAATGCAAAAGTCAATATCCCTGTTGGGTGGCATACCCGGTAGGTCTGCAAGGAACACCTCTAGAAACTCACGGACTATGGGACAAACTCCATAGAAGGAACCTCGGCACTAGAATGACGAACATACGCCAAATAGGCCAAAAACCCCTTGTCGACCATGCGTCGAGCCTTCATATATGAGATAACCCTGCTGGAAGAATGACCAGGAGTCCCCCTCCACTCCAGTCGAGGCAACTCCGGAAATGCTAATGTCACGGTCATGGCATGAAAGTCCAGTATGGCATGATAAGGCGACAGCCAATCCATCCCCAAAATAACATCAAAATATATCATATCCAGGAGCAGAAGATCAACATTGGTCTCAAGACCACCAATAACCACTACACATGAACGGTAGACACGATCTACTACAATAGAATCACACACGGGTGTAGACACATATATAGGAGTACTCAGAGAATCACGAGGCATAACCAAATAAGGAGATAAATAAGATGACACATAGGAATATTTGGACCCTGGATCAAATGAAACTTAAGCATCCCTGCTGCAAACTGAAACCATACCTCTGATAACTGCATCGCAGGCCTCAACCTCAGGTCTGGATGGAATAGCATAACATCGGGGCTGGGCCCTACCAGTCTGAACTACATCCCTGGGATGGCCTCCTACTGGATGACCTCTACCTTTAGCAGCCTGGCCTCCACCTCTAACGTCCTGACCTCCACCTCTAACACCTCGACCCCCACCTCTAGTGGGCTGAGCGAGCGGTGGAACACCTGTTACTGGAACCATGGCACGAGAACCCTGGTGTTGAGAACTGCTCGAGGCTCGAGGGAAAAATCT
This sequence comes from Nicotiana knightiana, assembly GCA_005239525.1. Lineage (NCBI taxonomy): Eukaryota > Viridiplantae > Streptophyta > Magnoliopsida > Solanales > Solanaceae > Nicotiana > Nicotiana knightiana. The sequence continues at coordinate 59,976 of ML369154.1, forward strand.
AGCAATGTGCCTCTGATCACCACAAGTATAACAAGCCTTGGCTGCTGACCCTGAAACTAACCCTGATGACCAGTGCAATCACCCTGAAAACCCTGAATCGGCGGTGCACTAATAGCAGCTGATGGTGCACTGCAGGGCAACTGATGAGAATACCTCATATGAGAACTACGACCACCTGGAGCACTGCGAGAAACCTGAAGTGCCGAATGAAACGGCCTAGGAGGATGGCCCCTACCAAAAGAATCCATGCCCCAGATGAGGCGCCACTTAACCTACCAACATAACGGGGCCTCTTGTCAGACCGCTAACCACCCCCTGCAATAGAACCATCTCAACTCGTCTGGCCACATTGGCTACATCCTAGAAAGAAATCTCACTCCTTGTCTCCTTGACCATCTGCAACCTGATCGGCTGAGGTAGCCCCTCAATAAATCTTCTCACCCTCTCTCGCTCGGTGGGAAGTATCACAATAACATGTCAGGCCAGGGTAACAAATCTGGTCTCGTATTGAGTGACGGTCATAGAGCCCTATTGGAGACGCTTAAACTTCCTCGGAAGATCCCCTCTCGAGTGATGTGAAGAAACTTCTCCAGAAATAGCTGAGTGAACTGGGCCCAAGTCAAGGTCGATGATCCAATTGGTCTGGCCATACAATAATCTCTCCACCAAGTCTTGGTGGGACCTAACAGATGAAAGGTAGAAAACTCGACCCCATTGGTCTCCACTATCCCCATGTTCCTTAGAACCTCATGGCAGCTATCCAAATAGTACTGGGATCCTTTGAAGATGCACTGCTATAAGTAGTAGTGAAAAGCATGGTGAACCTGTCCAATGTCCAACCTCCACAAAGCGTCTGCTCATAGCTGCTTCATCACCGGTCTAACCCATAATACCCTGCTGAACTACCCCGGCTGGCTAAGCTACTGGAGTTTGAAACTGAGGAGCTAACTGCTCCGGAGTGAGTAGCGGGAGTCTGGGCTCCTCCCCCAGCCTGAGAGATGGCTGGTGCTGCAGGAAGCAAAACTGCCTAAGCGACACTCTCCATGAGGCCCACTAAATGGACTAGAGCATCCTGGAGTACTGGGTGGCAATGAACCCCTCGGGAACCTGAGATAGCCCAACCGGGACTGTCTGGGCAGAAACCTCATCAGCAAACTCTACCTGAGGCTCCACCACTAGGTCTGCTTCTCTGGGCTGAGCTCTGCCCCTGGCTCGGCCTCTAGCACGGCCTTGACCTCGTCCTCGACCCCTCGTAGGAGCTACAACTAGAGGCTCGAGCTACTGATCAGTGGATGAAGAAGCACGTGTTCTCGCCAACTGCGAGATAATATAATAGAAATTTAGTTAGCATTTAGAATTCAAATCGCACGACAAAGAAGAATAGATGCGAAGTTATTCCTAAACTCTGCAGCCTCTAGGGGATAAGCACAGACGTCTCCATGCAAATCTCTCAAACTCTACTAAGATTGTCCGTGAATTTGTGATACCTAAGCAACCTAATGCTCTGATACCAACTTGTCACGACCCAAATTTCCAATTGTTAGAACCGTGATGGCCCCTAACATTGAACCAGCTAGGTAAGCCAACGTGAAAATTGAATTTACCTTATTCCTTTATTATTATCTAATAAATATGTGAAATAAAACACCAATCATAAATAAAAGTACAAAATGAAGCAAGGTATATAAGCTCAATTTAATGACTTTACGAAATTTCACAAAAGAAAACCAATCCCAGAATTTTGGACTCACAAACTCACGCACCGTCTATGAATAATACATATAAAGGTCTGAATGAAATAAGTACATATGTTTCTAAAATAACTAGAACAGAATAAAAAAGAAGTAGGAAGGGACGCCAAGGCCTGCGGATGCCTGCAGGACTACCTCGGGGTCTCCATTGGACTGAAGGCAGCAACCTCGATCTATGGTCCATAGGGTCCTACACCGGGATCTACACAAAAGTGCAGAGTGTAGCATCAGTACAACCGACCCCATGTACTGAGTAAGTGTCCAGCCTAACCTCGGCAAGTAGTGACGAGGCTAGGACACGACAATCAAACTCAACCTGTGCAGTTTAATAGTATGCGGAGAAAAATAATACAACAAGAATAAGCAGTTAATCATAAAGGAAAAGGGGAACATGCTGAGGGGAGGAAATATCAAATAATGGAAATAACGAGGTAAGGCACAATTTAAATACCAATTTAAGCAATAGAATATTAATACGAAAACAAGTGCACGGCATCACCCTTCATGATTTTACCTCACAATATCATGGCACGGTATTATCCTTCGTGCATTATCTCTCATATCATGGCACAACATCACCCTTCGTGCTTTTACAATCACAATATCGGCAGGACAACACCCTTCGTGCATTAACATTCATTCAAAATCTCACGCACGGCATCACCCTTCGTGCTTTTACACTCTTCCTCACCCAAACACATCAAATGATAGCAATCCAATAAGGAACAATGAAGGAGTTAACAGAAACAAAACCATAACGTCTCGGCATGGGAGTCAACAGTGCAATTAATACCATCCCGGTAAGGGTAAACAACTATATCCAATCTCACTTAGTACATAACTTCACATAAAAATCTTCACTCGAAAACTAATACTCAACACTATTCAACATCAAGGAATTTCCACCAACCTGGATAACTATAAAGTAAAACTCAAATATTACTTACCTAAAGTCATATAAATCACAATATTCGACTCACGCGCATGTTTGACACCAGCGTATAGGTACTCGTCACCTCACACATACATTGAACATGATACTTATGCATAGAAATTATGACACAACACATATTCCCTCAAGATAAGGTTAAGCCAAACACTTACCTCAAATTCCACGACCAAACTCAAGCCTCGATTACCGCTTTCCCTTTTGAATTTGACTCTAATTCACTTGTATCTAGACATATTCAACTCAATAACATCAATAAATGCCAAACAATTCCATCCCAATGCTTAATTTATGGGTTTTACATAATTCTTCCCAAAACGTCAAAAATCTACCCCGGGCCCGCTTGGTCAAAGCATGACGTTCGGACCAATACCCGATCACCCATTTGTCCACGAGCCTGAATATGTAATTAGTTTCGAAATCCGACTTCAAAACAAGGTCTAAATTCCAATTATTTAAAAAGCCCTAACTCTACCCAAATCCCCAATTTTCTACCATTAAAACCCTAGAATTCTTGATAAAAGTTGATGAAAATCCTATGAAACTGAAGGAAACTAGTTAGTGGTCACTTACCTATGATTTGGGAAGAAACGCTCCTGAGAAAATTGCCCTTGGTCTCCTATTTTGGTGAAGAAGTGAAAATGAAATCGGATGAAGCTCTAACTTAAACACACTGCCCGACCCTCGCACATGCGGTGCCTGGAGTGCAGGTGCGGAAAAAGGGTCTCACCTGCAGAAATGGGCAAGGCCACTGGGGGCCGCACCTGCGAAGATGCATCTGTATCTGCGGAACCGCTTCTGAGGAGTTCTTGTCGCACTCGCGGAAAAGGGTAGACTGGGGCTGGACCACACCTGCGGCCTGCGGCCCTAGACTCACAGGTGCGGGCACACCAGAACTGGTGGACCAATACTGATTCTCCAACTCTAAAGACCCCGGAACGTACCCGAAACTCAACCGAGCCCTCGGGGCTCCAAACCAAACATACACACAACCTCAAAAATATCCTACAGACTTACTCATGCAATCAAAAACATTCAAAGTTTAAAATTTCACAACTACGGGTCCGAATCACGTCAAATAACCTCTGTTTCTTATCAAAATTTACAAACACAAATCAAATATCATATTGATCCTATACCGGGCTCTGGAATAAAAATACGGTCCCGATACCATATATTTCAAATATAACCAAATTTCCAAAAACTCTTATATTTTTCAGTAAAATAACTTCTTTTAAAAATTCATTTCCCGGGCTTGGGACCTCCGAATTCAGTTATGTGCATACGTCTTAGTCCCACATTTTCCTACAGACCGTTTGGGACCGTCGAATCACGGGTCTGAGTCCGTTTACCCTAGATGTTGACCGAAGTCAACTTAAATTCAATATTAAAGGCCAATTTAGCATTTTTCTCAGTTTTTTCACATAGAAGCTTCTCGGATATATGCTCGGGCTTTGCATGCAAAACAAGGTGAGATAGAAGGTGGTTTTTAAGGCCACGGAACACAGTTTTGAATTTATAAAATGAGAGATGACTTTTTGGGTCATCACATTTATTTACAAGTTTTGGAGCGATGGGCATCAGTTTGAGTTGTTAGAAAGGCTTTGGAGCCGGTTATGGAATTTTGGAACGATGTAAGTCTCCTTTGTAACCTTTTAAGATGGAATTAACCCCATAGGTGAATCAAATCATTAATTTCTTCTAATTGTGGGGGATGCGTATGCACGAGGTGACGAGACTCCGTAGCTTAGTCCGTACGTACCTACTAATTATGCTTATGTTCGGATAGTCTAGGACCCAAATCATGTAATACTTGCATTATTGGCACCCTAGTTGTTAATTTAATTGTGTAAATCATGTTGGAACGTGATAAAGGAATTGTCAAAAAGTTAAACTTAATTCATTTGAGTTTTGGACTGGTCATTTGACTGTTAATGAAAATTGGTATTTCTTTGTATATTAACCCTTAATAAATATTTAATTGGTTGGTTTAATATATTTTCTCTTCTTGTGGAACGGGTCGAACTCCTCTGTAGCAGATAGATGCATCTATGGTTCGTGTCATTCGACCCTCGGCATTGTACCGTTTAAATATTTTATGTTGGATGGGGTCGTACGAACTCGGCATGATTTACACATGATGAATCTTTGGAACTAATAATAATTGATATTGCTTCATTGGCTTAAAATATAAATAGTTAAATGACACAAATATATTTGGAAATTCTATTAGTAGAATAATTGTTTATTTACTTTCTTGTTCTTGAGTTTTCAGCTGTTTCGATACAGCCCATGCTTAAATTATAATATCGATATTTTATGGTTAGCCCATAGTAATTGTCGGAGTCGACCTCTCGTTACTACCTCTTTGTGTAGTTTGATTACCTTTGAGGCTTATGCCTTTATTTCCTTCCTACTCGATCTTATGCAACGTGAAGCTCTTGTTATAACTCGGAAATTGAGTAACTGTAATGGTACTGCGGATGTGGTGCATGATGTTTCTCCCTATGTATTTGATTGGGCTATTGTCATCGCCTTGCGGAATGATGTTCTGTCGTTTAAGCTCAATATCAGTATCCTATGGTTTTGAAGTTGGGACTGCTTGTTATGATGATTCGAGTGTAGCTATCGCATAGTGTTGATGTAATGGTTGGGTCCTTGTCTATGTGATGGGGGAGTGAATAAATCGAAAGGAGGTTATCCTCAGTGTATGATTTAGAGGTTCGGCATTTTATTTCTAGCGGAGGAAAGGCAGTCAGAGTATGAAGTTTCTACGAAGAATTCTACTAGTTATCCGGTAAGAGGCCGAATATGTGAATGTGACTAGTGAGGAAGTTCATGAAATGTCTAATCGAAAGATTTCGAGAAACTTGGCGAGTTGATTGTGCGAAATCATGTTAATTAGGAAGGAGGAATCTTGCTCGGTTTTAGGGTTAATAAATGGTATCTTCAAGCTAAGTGGGGGAGCCCTATCATCTACGGTCGGATTTTGTGGTCGTCTGCTTTTGCGTTTTCTAGTAAACAGTGTATTGGTGGGTCATTATAAGTAAGGCAGTGGTAATTCAAGCTAACGATTTCAGATTTTTGGAAGACACAATGTTTATGCTTGTGTGGATGTGATGTAAAAGGAAAGGAATTCAGATGGTTGCTCCTTGAGGGGGTATTCTTGTGCTAGCAGGGCCTTGGAGTTTGATCATATTTGGGTACGAGTCAGAGTGGGTGACTCTCAACAACGGTCCAAGTGGTCTTTAAGTGCGGTGCCTAAGGATTTCGAGTCTGTGGTATGGATAAGTATCGAGCTTTTGGAGTGGATTATGAAAAGTGGCTTGGAGTGTTCTATATTATTATCGGTCTGCGGTGTAGCATTAGAGTAATGGGATAAAATAACTTCAGACTCATTAATGAATTATCAGAATGGGTGTACCAATTGAATATGTGAATGTGTGCACAAGGAGGGTATGAGATGGTTTGTGGATTTTGAGACAACGTGGTCTCATGAAATAGAGTCCTTCTGGATGAGTGCAGATTGGGCAGAAGAAGTAGGATTGGTTAGCAATGCTTTAATCAACATGATGGTGGCAATGATCAGTTCATTCAGCGTGTTAAGTTTTAAAGGTTATTGTGGCGGTATGTGCGAGGCTTGACGACCACCGTAATTGATTTTATTTGGATGCATTCGAGTATTATGGCCTGTTATGTGTAGACGGATCCCAGAAGAGTTATGGTGGTTTAGACCACAACTTGAGGTATGTATTTTCTGCGTTTATGGGAATTAGGTCGCGTGTTGCAATGGTTTTCCAGAAATGAGCTAAGTGAAAGGCTTCTATATGATAGAGTGTTTATGATATTAGTGGTTCAAAAGTTATGATGAAATTCTTATGCTCTCACATATTGGTAGGATATGTGCAGTGAACGGCATGGGAAATGGAAGCCGAGGATCAAGGTTGTGGTTCGGTGTTGAAAAGAATGTCACCAGCTCGGATGAGCAGGAAAGAATTCATATGTCTAGAGTAAGTTGGTATTGTCTATAGCGTCACCGGAGATCGGTGTCATATGGAAGAGGTTTTGTGTATTGACTTCCGAATTTTTTATTCACTTTATATAATTAGAACGGTTAGTGGTATGGATGTACGGACCTTTCTACCTGAGCGAAATGGTCGTGGGAGCATGCCCCGCATGGAGATTTGTATAAGTGTGACATATCATCCACTTGATTGTTAAATATTGAAACCAGATATGAAGGTCATGGTAATATTGCATGTGTGAGAGTTTATGCATGAGAGGCATTCTATTCCTTGGGTTGTGGACCGTGTGAGTTTGTTCCAGATTTGACTACTATTTTTATGAGTCGTGAATAGGTCATTGTGGGTCCTTGAGAGGCTATTTTCCAAGCATGGCATGATCAGAATTGGTTTAAGGTCCGTTGATGGGTCCAAATGTGGATGTGCACTCTACACCAGCTTGGGTGTGTTCATTCAACATAGAATTCCTTATGGAGGAGTATTCGAACAATCGATGTTATTTTCGTCATCAGCTATTTCACGTAATACTCTATTGCGTTGTGTGGGTTGTGATACGGTTATATTATCCGCACATGTGTTGTGGTCCTGTGTAGCTTTCCGTGTTACATGAGTAGGATGGCTCTCGAGATGCTGGTCATTCATTGCACCTTAGTCGTTCTTGAGTTTTGTAGCATATGGCGCTATCTGTCTCCCCAGGGATTGTATTGTGCACTTGGCCTGCTCGTGGTCGACATTCGGGTATTTCGTAGTTATAAGCATTTTGCTCGGTAAGTATTTCCTTATAGATTATTATGTGTGGATCGGGTGGCACGCCGCCACGGTTATGTTGTTTGGATCGGGTGGCACGCCTCCATGGGTAACATGGTTGGATTGGGTTGCACGCCTCAACGTATCATGTGTGGATCGGGTTACACATCGCAACAGTGTGATGTTTAGTACAGCTCCCCATATCAATTATTGTGCATCTTGTTTCTCGTGTTCGTAGGAAAGTTCATAACACCTTTTCGGTTGTTTAATTAGTTACTTGGGTTGAGTAGTTCTCTCTAGAGTTCGTTTTCCGTATGTATCACGTTCGAGTTTGTGGATTGTTGGCACATGGTGGCATCTTACTACCGGAATGACTTGGACTGGGTGAGACGAGATTTTTGGACCTGTGATCAGTGCGATCAGATTTATATTAGGCATATTAAAATGCGCATATCGTTATTTGGTGTACAATGAGGTAATGGGTCTTGTTAGGAGGAGAGACTCAATGATTTGGTGATTTAGCTGTTGGTTATGAATTTCTACACATCTCTTCCGTCATGGATTATTGCAAGAGTTGAACAGTACTTATATGTGTCATGAGGTATGTTGTAGGCATTGGATTCGTGGAATTGTGGCTATTGTTGTTAGAGGATGTTATTATGGTCATGTGAATTAGGCGGTGCATGGTGTGAATTCAGTAAGGGTATACAATCATGTTTGGTATAGTGTGTAATGATTGATAAGGTGTTCGTGTGTTGGAAAGAGGCCTGGTACGGAATTTCGGATGTTGGAATCTGGCTCTAAGGCTTTTGGACTAAATTAATGGGGGAATCTTCATACTGGTTCGAGAAAATGTGCTCAGCTGGGTTGTGGTAGCACTAATAGGTGCTCAAGGGGTTAAACAATGATTTCGGCAAACTCCGGAGAAATTCTTAGCACGTTCGAGGATGGACATATGTTTAAGTGGGGGAGAAAGTAACGACCCGGCTGGTCGTTTTGAGCTCTAGTGCGTCGTTCGGCTTTTTGAAGCCTTGAGTAGCTTCACTTCAGGTATTATTACTTGTACGTGCAGTTGGAATTGAATTTCGGGATGTTCAGAGTTAATTTGGAAAGAAAATCCTCATTTCGGAAGCTTTAAGTTGAAAGAACTGACTAGGTTAAAAATCTGAGTAAACGACCTCGGAATCGGGATTGGAAGGTTCCAACAGATTCTATGATGATTTTGGACTTGGGCGTATGTCCGGATCAGGTTTTAAATAACCCGGGAGCGTTTCGGCGTCTATTGTGGAAATTTGGTATTTTGGAAGGATTTCATAAATTTGGGTTTAAGTGTATTTTAATACTATTAGTGTCCGTTTGGGATTCCGAGCCTGGGAATAGCTCTGCATGGTGATTCTAGTCTTAGGAGCGCATCTGGGCGTGGATATGGAGGTCTGTAGGTCATTTCGGAGTCATTTGACGAAAGTTGGAAAATCTAAGGTTTTGGGAAGTTTGAGTGGGAGTGGACCTTTTGATATCGGGGTCGCATTCCGATTTCGAAAGTTGGAGTAGGTCTGTAATGTCGAATGTGACTTGTGTGCAAATTTTAAGGTCAATCGGGTATGATTTGATAGATTTTGATGTTGTTTGGTGTGAATTGAGGCCTCGAGCGTGTTTGTGTTATGTATTAGGGCATGTTGGTGTGAATGGATGGGGTCCCGGGGGCCTCGTGTATGATTCGGGGTGGTTTCAGACCATGTTTGGTTGTTATGCTGCATTTGCTGCTGATGTTGCTGTTGACCTTCGCGAACACGAAGAGAGTTCCGCATTCGCGAAGAAGGAGTTTGGGTTGGGTTGTTTGTGCTACGCATTCACGAACAGAGATCCGCGCTCGCGAAGTCCTGGGAAGTTGAGCTCCGCGTTTGAAATTTCCCTCTCGCACTCGCATAAGGTAAGTTGGGCCTAGGAAGCTCTTGGCCTACGCGTTCGCGTGGGCGGTCCGGGTTCGCTATGATCAGGCTTGGAAAGGCATTGCGTTCGCGTGCCTTGCTTCGTTATTGCTAAAGAGGATTTGAAGCTGAAGCTAGTTGTGCTTCGGGAACGCGAGGGAAGTGCCGTGTTTGCAAAGAAAGAGGCTGATGTGCTTGGCGGAATATTTTTAAAACGGGGTTAGAGTTCATTTCTCCCATTTTCCACACGGCTTGGGCGATTTTGGAGAAGCTTCAAGGGGAGATTTTCATCATCTATGTCAAGGTAAGTGATTCCCACCTATTGCAAGATAAATAATTGGATGATATATAGATTTTAACATTGAAATTCATGGAAAATTAGTGGAAATTTGGGGTTTTGGTAGAAAACCTAGAAATTGGTATTTTTGAATTTTGACCACGAATTTGGGCATTCAATTGAGAATAAATTAAATATGTGAGATCGTGATGTGGATAATATTTATTTTCGAAAATTTTTGAAACCCGGGCACGCGGGTGATTTTATCGACATCTCGAGCGGAGTTTGAAATTGTTGTAAATTGAATTATAATGAGTATTAGAGTATATATTTATGGATTTGCACGTTTATTGACTAGTTTTGGAGCGATGGGCATCGGTTTGAGTTTTTGTAAAGGCTTTGGAGCCGGTTATGGAATTTCGGAGCGAGGTAAGTCTCATTTCTAACCTTATAAGAGGGAATTAACCCCATAGGTGAATCAAATCATTATGTGCTTCTAATTGTGGGGGTTGCGTACGCACGAGGTGATGAGAGTTTGTACGTAGCTACTACTTATTCTTATGTTCGGGTAGTCTAGGACCCAAACCATGTTATACTTGCATTGTTTGCATCCTACTCGTTAATTTAATTGCGTAAATCCTGTTGGAACTTGATAAAGAAATTGTAAAAAAGTTAAACTTAATTTACTTGAGTTTTGGACGGGTCATTTGACCGTTAATAAGAACTTGTACTTCTTTGAATATTAACCTTTAATAAATATTGAATTGGTTGGTTTAATATATTGTCTCTTTTTGTTGAATGGGCCTTACGCCTCGGCAGTAGATAGATGCATCTATGGTTTCTGTCGTTCGACCCTCGGTAGTGCACAATTTAAATATTTTATATTGGATCGGCTCGTACAGCCTCGGCATAATTTGTGCATGATAAATCGTTGGAACTAATAATAATTGATACTGCTTCATTGGCTTGAAATATAAATTGTTAAATGATGAAAATAAATTTTAAAATTACTATTAGTAGAAGAATTGTTTATTTATTTTCTTGTTCTTGAGTTTTTAGTTGTTTCTATATAACCCATGCTTAAATTATAATATTGATATTTTATTATTAGCCCATAGTAAGTTTCGGAGTCGACCTCTCGTCACTACTTCTTCGAGGTTAGACTGGATATATGTTGGGTACGCGTTGATTTACGTACTCATACTACACTTTCTGTATATTTTTGTGCAGGTACATATATGTATAGTGGCCTTGTCGGCGCAGGGGCGCTGTTATTGCAGGGACTTAGGTGAGCTGCATCCTATGTTACGAGTCCGCAGCACATAGAGTCTCCATACGAGTCATTTACACTCTCCTATCTAATTGTATCTCAAACAGATATGGTATTTTATTATACTTCCTAGTCAATGCTCATGCATTCGTGACACCGGGTTTAAGGATGCTTACAGATTGTTCAGTATTAAAGTTGTAAAAATATTGTCATTTACTTTGTAAATTTTATCTCTTATTTTTTAATTGAAAGAAATTATGATTTCAAAAATACTAAAATGAGTAATACAGTTTATCATTTAATTGTTGGCCTACCTGACAACAGTGTTAGGTGCCATCACGACTTTTAATGGATCTTGGGTCGTGACACAAGTCATTATACATCATACGGAGCTACTCATGCCCTCAAACTACCGAGGGAAGTGCAAATGCTCAAAACGACCAGTCGGGTCGTTACACTTTCATCTCAACAAACAGTGTATTTTCTTTTCCTGATGTAGAAAAAAATATTTTCCTTCCTTTTTACAAAATGGGTATTTTCTTTCATGATGTAGAAAAATTATTTTCTTTCATTTCAATATAATGAATACTTTATGTTCATGATTTAGAAAAATTATTTTTTTCCATTTCAACAAAACAAGTACTTTTTTAATGATGTATAAGAAGTAATTTCTTTAATTTTAACAAATAGAGTATTTTTCTTTCATGATGTAGAAAAATTATTTTCTTTCATTTTAAAAAACGAGTATTTTCTTTTCATAATGTGGAAAACGTATTTTCTTTCATTTCAACAAACGAATACTTTCTTTTCATGATGTAGAAAAAATATTTTCTTTCATCTCAACAAACTGAGTATTTTCTTTTCCTGATGTAGAAAATATATTTTCTATCATTTTAACAAAATGAGTATTTTCTATTCATGATTTAGAAAAAGTATTTTCTTTCATTTCAAAGAAACAGGTACTTTCTTTTCATGATGTAGAAAAAGTATTTTCTTTCATTCAATAAAATGAATAATTTCTTTTCATTTTGTAGAAAGGATACTTTCTTTTTCAACATAATAAAGTATTTTCTTTTTAGTTATCGAGCTCAAATTTCAACGTTGTTCTTGTGCGAAAAATTAAAGTAGCACATTCACTCCTTTTGGTTTGTGTGAATTTTGAAAAGAATAATTAAATTCTTGAAAAAACTAGAGACCGAAGGGAGGGGAGTGGGGAGGGGAGTGGGGAGGGGAGGGAGGAGTATAGAAAACATGAAGATTTTGAGGAAGATGGGTTGAGGGGAGTAGTATAAAATATTCTTCTCCAAATCATACTAACCAAATAGGCAACTCCGGAACAAATAGAGCGCACCAACACCTTCCGCTGAGATGATAGCCTACTTGGAGAACTCTCAACCTGTCTATCGGGACCTGTAGCCATGAAACCCAGAGCCCCCAAGCAAAAGGGATGTCAGTACAAATAATGTACCGAGTATGTAAGGAATGAAAACCAGTACATCAAAGAAATAAGAGAAATATGGAGTAAAAGACTCAACATGTAAGTCTGAATAGTTCTGTGAATCATTTCATATTTATAATGTCATGCATATGCGTATAAATGCCATACCATGTATAAGTATATGCGTACATAACATCATCAAGCCTCTGAGGGCATCACATCATATCATCTCGGCGACTGTGGGCAAACAATCAATGGATACCAGTTGATCAGGTGGTGGTGCATATATAACGCCATAACCTTCCCATATACCCCTTTGTGATGACCCAATAGGTCATCTCGTGTTTTGTAACCTAAATATGTGATCCGAAGTCTTAAAAGCATTATTTATCTATACTCGATTTGCGTACGCAGTCCGAGCATCTTTCCGGAAAGCTTTTATGTTAAAAACTAATAAAAATAAGAACTTTTGCCTAAAAACTTCATTTGAGTTGACTTCGATCAACATTTTTGGTAAACAGACCCGGATTCATATTTTAATGGTCCCGGTGGGTTCGTATCATTATTCGGGACATGGGCATATGCCCGGAATCAAAATCGAAAGTCCCTTGCCCGAGATATCGGACTTTGTCAAAATTTGATAGTTAAAAGTTAAATGAATTGGAAATATTTGACCAAAGTTTGACTTTTTGGATAACGGGTTAGTATGTTTGTTCCGGAACCCGGTAGAGGCTCAATACCACATTTATGACTTGTTTGTGAAATTCGGTAAGAAACAGAGTTGGCTTGACGTGATTCGGACGTCCGGTTGTGGAAATAGATATTTCAAAGTTTTCTTGAAAATTTGATTTGATTTGGTATTCAATTCATAGTTCTAGATGTTATTTTTGCAATTTGATCGCACGAGAAAATACGTATGATATTTTTAGACTAGCGTGCACTTTTGGTTTAGAGCCCCAAGGGCTCGGGTGAGTTTCGAATAGACTACGGAGTGAAATTTGACTTGGAAAAAAATGTTGGTGCATCTGATCTTGTTGGAGACCTCTGATCTCACATATGCGAGATCAGGCATCGCATTTGCAACCTCTGAGAGGTTCGGCATAAGCGAGTTTCTCATCGCAAATGTGAAGAGCAGCTGGGCAACATAGGTCTCGCATTTGTGAAATATTCTTCGCATTTGCAAAGTGGGTCTGGGGAAGGTATTCTTCGTATTTGCGACGATTGTGTCGCAATTGCGGTCCTATCAGAGTTCGCATTTGCGAACCAGTCTTCGCATTTGTGAAGACAGCAGAGGTGTGAAGGGCTTCACATTTTCTATAGTTCCTTCGCATTTGCAGGGTTCGCATTTGCGAAGCCCAGGTTGCATTTGCGACATCTGCAGCTGGGTAAATATGACTTGGACAGGATTTTTCTCTCTTTCTTCAAATGTTCAAAACCTAAAACACATGAAGTGATTTTCCAAAGAACTTTTCTTCCCCAAATAATTGGTAAGTGATCTTAAACTAATTTCCTTCAATCTTTCACTACTTTTCCTAATATTTCAACCTAAAATCTAAGGGTTCTCATGGTGGAATTGGGGGTTTTGGGTAGAAACAAGGGGTTTGATAATTTGGGAATTTAGACCTCAAATTGAGGTGGGATTCCAAAACAAATTACATAACCGTGCTTGGGGGTGAATGGGTAATCGGGTTCTAGTCCAAAATTTCGGGTTTGGACCAAGCGAGCCTGGGTGTTGACATTTGTTGACTTTTTAAAAAATGGCCTGAATTGAATTCTTTGCAATTGTGGGTAGTTTCTAAGGCTTAAATTGAATTATTTGGTTGGTAATTTACTAGATTCTATCGGATCGGAGGCTTGTGTGAAAGGAAAGGACGTGGTTGAGCTTCAAGTTTGAGACGTTGGAGCGAGGTAAGTGTCGTGGTTAACTTTGTCTTGAGGGATTTGGACTTATTTTTCTATTTGCTACGTGTTTAGATACTGGGTAGCACGTGTAGGTGAGGTGACGAGTACCTATGCGTTGTTGTCGGGTTATAGCATGTGGGTGGGTCTTATTCTTGTAATTGTTGCTTTCCTTGATCATATTATTCATGCTTAGACTAGTTAATCAGATGTTGATCATTCTTATCATGTTTATGGACTTTGGTATTGATTGAGTGTTGATTCAAGTTGAGGTTGGTATTGTGGAACCAAATGTTAATGTAAGACTTGTTATTGTTATTTCTATCTCCATATTGTCATTGTTCATTGTTTTGGTGAGGGAGAGTGTTAATGCACGAAGGTTGATGAAGGTTGATGTCGTGACATATTGTTAGTGTTAATGCACGAAGGGTGATGTCATGCCATATTTGAGAGAGTTAATGCACGAAGGTTGATGTCGTTCCATTTCTATTGATTCAGGTGGTGAGGTTGAGAGTAAAATCACGAATGGTGATGTCGTGCATTTTCCTTTACTGTGTTTACTTGTTCTTATTTGTTAAATTTATACTGGTTGATAGGCTCTTATTACTGATGTGATTACTTATCTTGTGATCCCCTCAGCATGTCCCCCTCCCGATATTACTTGATTGCTTTTCTTCGTTCCTATTATTTGTACATATGTTGTTATACTGCACAAGTTTATTTGTAGGTGTCTTGTCATATCCTCATCACTACTTCGCCGAGGTTAGACTAGACATTTACCAGTACATGGGGCCGGTTGTACTGATACTACACTCTGCACTTTCTGTGCAGATCTTGGTATTGGTTCCCGTTGATCGAGAGGCATAGCAGCTCAGATTGGACTCCCCCTGAGACTCAAGGTAGATCTTTCAGCATTCACAGACCTTGAATTTCCCACCTATCTTTTCTGCTTTACTATTTTTTTTGTTCAGACAGTTGTACTTCTTCAGACTTTTACTTGTAGTAAATTCTAGAATGTTCGTGAATTGTGACACCGGATCCAGGTAGTGGTAAATGATGAAGTTGTTGTACTATTCCGCACTAGTTATAGCTTATTGTTGTTACTTACTGAAATGTATAAGTATTGGCTTAATGATTATCTAACGTTGGCTTGCCTAGCAAGTGAAATGTTAGGCGCCACCACGGTCCCGACGGTGGGAATTCCGGGTCATGACACCCTTACACACACACACACACACACACACACACATATATATATATATATATATATATATATATATATATATATATATATACGCGTATTTAACGCCATCTGGTCATGGTTCAATGTGCATGTATAACTGAGTGCAAAGTATAAGAAGTGAGTTAATAAGGTTTCTCGGTATATCATAAGATCATTACGCCTTTGATTAATATCATGAAATAAATATTATCAACTTACGTATTTTCTAAACAGAGGATAGAATAATAAAACATATGGGGAATCAAGAACATAGAAACCCCTAGTACTTTTAAGAATAGAGTCATTTGTGAAAGTTGTGTGTTTGCTCATTTTGTGTGTATCATATGGATCATGCAAAAAGGAAATAAGGGATAGCCTTAACATACCTGAGCTGATTCTCTTGACAATCCCTCTAACACCCGTCAATTGTGAATAAACACGTACCGACGAGATCGAAGTAGGAAAAATCCGTATGATATTCTTGAGAAAGATCATACCGGGCTTCCTTAGAATTTTAAGTCACGTTGCACATTGTAGGTGTTCATAAGAATTCTTGTTGAAGCTTCATCCATTTCTTAAGTAGAGACATCCATCTCCCTTTAATAAATTAGGAGGTTTCTTATCATTTGTGGGCCCCACTTGATATGGATTAGTTTGCCAACATTATCCAAACATGCCACCTAGCAACCTAGCCAAAGTGCCACCATTTGTCTTGATCAAGAACTCCACTTGCTTCCACGTTAGGAGTTCCATTAGGCTCATCCATATCCACAATTTCGTAATTAGCAACTTATTCTCCCATTAAACCAATAATTAATCAATTACCCACATAATTAAGAATTATCTCAAATTACTTAAAATACTACTCACTTTTAACACACTTTGTACATATTACTATCATGGTCATGTGGTATCATGTACGGAACTAGTCCATAAATACGGGGTATTATAGCTTGGACCATATTTTATCCCAAATTGGCAACCTTTATCGAAACTCATTTTTCATTGATATGTTTACCCTCTAACCACGGTACATACTTATTATCTTTTATAAATAGCATAAATACTTATCACTTCAAAATAGTCTTGTCCATGATCTTATGTCAATTATCTTACGACAAATCCAACGTACAATACTACAGGGTGTAACATCGACGTAATACTGTAAGGTGTAACTTCATTCCCCCCTTTGGAACATTCGTACTCGAATGATGCACTTATCGATCTTATAAATGGATAGCTCTTACGAATGGTTTTAATATTGTTCTTTCCATTTAGGCAACTATTCTGTTAATAAATCCAAAGTCCAAGGCATTCCCACCTTTAGGCCTCTTTCTCACACTACGGCCTGTGATCAGAATTATTCAAATCTCGTAACTCTTGGTACATTCTGTCATGCAGCCTGTATGACTTTGTCCTTGTATGTGCACCTATGCAACTCTTCCCTCCAGCTTTTAGTCAATCTCTAGGCCTCACTTTGGGAACATATACAGAACTTGACAAGATGTCCCTCTGGGTATCTATAGGTATACTGAAGTTCTTCGATCGGTACTTTGTCGAACTTACGACTATTGCTATATCTTGTTTCATAGACCCAGTTATCTATCTGTATGACTTTACTGCATCTACGTAGGTCATACTATACCATAACTCTTACTTCGATTTATCATTGCTGAGGTCTACTACCAAACTCCCAGTTACTCTCGTTGCTTATCCTATATGTATAAATCTAAGTCCTTTAATGCTTCTTCATTACTGTTCATCTTAAGAATGATGGCCCTAATCTCATCTCATACTCTGTAACTTTTATCCATCCATTGTTGATTCACCTCAATGTTGATCTACAATCTACCACTCGTAACTTGAAACCTCTTACGTAATACATCGTCACTAGGGCTTACGTCTCATCGGGGAGTATCTGAAGTGACTTGTCTAATCCAAGGCCCAAACGTCATCATTTATCTATCACAATTACAACCTTATTCGACTACCAGGACAACATTCAATCTCTTCTTAATGCCATTAGTCTTAGACTCCTTTGAGATCATTCATACTATACGAAGCTTTCTATAACTTAGAGGGACCATTAACTCTCTTGTTTTCATGGGCTTAATCTCGAGAACTTATCCATTCTGGTCACCTTCTCACTCGCCTTTCCTTATCCCTAATAATGTCTTCCTAAAACCTTGTCGCTCTACCATACTTTAGCTTTCTACCTACACATATCTATTTATACTACTAACAACCTTCCTTTAACTTGCTTACACCATAGATTTTCTTATGTTATTCTGAAACACCAAGTGAGACATCACATCGTTTATAACTCTTATTTACTCTCTTAACTAGACCCCTCAATACCTAGAAATCATAGGCTGGAAGATATGCCACTAACGACACCGCTATCATTCCTGGATACTGAATCTCAGCTTATATCCTTCTATCTGAAGTATGGACTATTCACAACCTTAGGCACTTGAGTATCTCGTATGTTGTTCACCTTTACCTTACATACCTTAAAATATTGCCTCACATCTTCTATCTCTTTTATAACCTCCCTTCCACATAGGTATAACCACATCCACAAGTTGAAACTCTATTATAATACTTGCACCTCTAGTGCATACACAATCTGGTGGGAGCTTCATACTGACTTCTTATGAGGCTGGTACTCTTCTAACTGACTTTACCATAGAGCTGTTATAGAATATGACTACTGTACTATCTCTCTTGTATCTCTGATATTAATAGTGATTCTGCAATGTTCTCAATCACGATTTCTATAATTTTCTAGGTCTAATAATTAGACTCCTAATTTACTTAGTTGATGTAACCCTTTAGTTTCTCTTCCCTCTGAGCAACCTTTACGGAGGCTTAAACTACCTTCCGATATGCGGCTCATTGTATTAGTTATTACTTTAGCCTTTCATGGATGCTATGGAATATCCCTGATACCATCATCTAACAATTCAATCCTTTGTATATGATCTGGACTCAATTATTTCTTTTAACTTATTCCGGAGTTTTCTACGATTGTATGAATGTCAATATATATGTTGCATGGATAATACTCCAAAATATAAAGTGCGTTCATAACGTAACTAACTCTGGATCATTGATCGAATAATTCCTTTCGTTCCATCTAAACCTTCTTTAAACGTAACAAATTTCTTTTCCTTGTCTTTCTTCCCCCTTGTTGCATGCATACTTATCTTATCTTAGTTCCCACGCATGCCGAAATTTTTGCGCAACTCATATGGTCTCGAATATTAATTTTGATTTTACTTCCCGTTCAATAGCCACTGTAGGTTCCACTTTCTTTTGGAGTGCATAAAATTTTGTAAAGAGACTGTTTTTACATGACCATTTCTCCTTCAAGTTACTATGTTTAGGTTGAAGCCTTCTTCCTTATTTTCTCAGCTAGTCTTTCATTGTAGTACTTAGGGAGGACCCTCTGACTCTTGTAAAGCTGCAAGCTTATTACATCATATACTCGATGAAATTTTCGATGTTCTTCCTCGCCTATAATTATACGTAGTTACTTACCTCCACGCCCTTGTGCTCGTAGGGTTGCTTCTGAACTGATATTTTGAATTTTGTCCCAGTGCCACTCTCTTTTATTTCTATAACACTCATACGGTACCTTTAACTACCCCAACTCCTATCTAAATATATCTCAACTATTACAATGTCATAACTGCGAGGCTGAATTTACTATATTGGGTTTTGTTATGTTTATCTTGCATGATCTGTTGATTTATCTGTAACCTCTTGTCTTGACATAACTAGGCTCTTTCTGAATAAAATACTAACTACTCGTTGGCCCATTCTCATATCAATATTCCGCATAATCTTTCTTGGGTTATTTCCTTTGTCTTAACTTACCTCTCGCACTGGCTCCTTATCTATCAATAACATCTCGGGCAGGAACCCTTACTTCCTTTCCTTGACGTCGTGCTTGCATTATGTTATGGAGTCGTAGCATATATGTAGAATTTGTATAAGTGCAATCTCATTCCTTTCTCATTTTTATCGCATTCTTCCATAGTTACTAGAACAACTTAATTCCGACTTAATGCCATATCACTCCATATTCCCCCCTTTAGGGGAGTACTAAGATTTAGTGCTACGACTATCTAACTATAAATGTTTTACCTCTTCATCTTTGGTGTCTTTTCATATCATCGATGACCCTTACACGCCTTGCGGTAATTCTTCTATACCAAGGATAACAAAATTCCTTATTCACGAGGGAGACACCTAGTGTAACTGGCACACACAGTCCCTTAAGCTTAACTTTGCTCACATTGCTTGCTTTAGGTAAGAGTCTTCCTGAATGACCTTTAAAGTTTATTTTTCTATCGTTTATTCTATTGTCGCCGGAACACAATCTTTGAAATTCTTATGATGCCAACTATTATCAAATGACTCAATCCCTAATTCATGTGTAGTTTATCTTGCTCACCAGTCCATACTGATTTCTATTAATCCGGGGTCTAACTTTTGCTTCTGGTAGTCACGTTGGAGTCACAAACTTATTTCTCAAAATGAGGATATTACTGTATGGCCTATACCCTTTTGTTGTCTCAAGGCTTGTTATCTCTTGTATTTTCCTTCGCTTGACTATAGACTCTGTAAGATTGTAATTTATTTTCTATCTTTAGTTGTCATCCATGTATCACATCTCACTCATAATGCATCATTATCTCTCTTCTTATTTCCCTGCTAATATTTTTGTCTATCACTTTATTTTCAAAAATATCAACATGACATTCCTTTGCTTTTAGCTCCCCTTGCTCCATCCACTGGCTCTTCGGGTAGCCTAATATTCTCTCCCTACCAGGGACGGGAGCCACACTAAGATAATATTTATCCCTTCTAGGCTTCCAGTGCGTACCTTTATAAATACATTTCTTTACATTCTAGTATTGTTATGTAACTATACTATTCTAGAGTGCACCAGCTGGGTGTCTCACAAGAAGATTTATTAGCACATTTGCAATATTATTCAAAAATGTCAACTAACGAAGACAATCCATCCACCATTTTGGGTTACTCTAACCCCAGCCGGATCCTAATATCCCGTCCTTCTCTTAAACTATATATGTTAGCTCCCATAGGGCATAACTGAGATGGGTGTGGACGATTGTACATACATTTGTTAGTGTTGAAGGCAACTCAAAATGCTTATATTTCTCTGCCTGAATTGTATTACTGATAAACTTCATTAACTGGGTAGCTCGTACCCTTCTTTACCTTGCTTCTTTTACTTGTTGAAACTATATCAACCTTTAGATTCTCTTATTCTTTTTACCATATGGGTGGATAGATATTCATTCTTTAGGGATCCTTATCAAGAAGCTTACACATTTTAGTACACACATGATCTGCTGAAGACCTCACATTTAGTCATCATAAGCATGACGCAAAATCGAGTTCCTCTGACTCAACTCTTCCACAGCTATATCTCTTACCAACCATCTTTCTGGATGTGGCTATCGTTGTATTACGAATAAAATAGAATTTAGGAGTTTGAATTCTTACAAGTGAGTGATGCGAGGCTAGAATTCATGGTTTAACATGTTATATGCCCTACATTTTATGTGCGTTAATAATAAAAATACACTTTTTATGTGCATAATAGAGTCTATTTCATGTGTAGGTGAATTGGAGATGGAAACCGAGCTAAATGGATGCAAATAAATCAAAAATACGCTCAAGAGGCGAGGAGGAGTGTACCGGGCTTTAGCTGGGCGTCAGAGCACAAACTCCTGGCCCAGCCTGGCGTTAGCCAAGCGTTAGGAGTCCAAACCCCAGCCCTAGCCTGGCGTTAGCCAGGCGTTGGAGTCCAAACTCCAGCCCTAGCCTGGCGTTATCTAGGCGTTAGCCTCATAACGCCAGGCCCCTGTTTCGGTCAATTCCGAGTTTTGACAAGTTTAAGTGTTTCCCGGTTGGAATAGAAGTCTCCTACACGTTTAGGGTTCGTCCTAAACATATAAATAGACCCCGTAAACACAACTTGAAGAGAGGATTCGAAGGATTCGAAGGATTCAAAGAGAGAAAACCATTGAAGTGACAAAACATTGATTTTTACATCTTTTATTCATTACTTTGTAGTTCAATTATGCAATTTATTTTGGGTTTGATTCATATGAACATGTCTAGATAACTTTTTTAATCTAGGGTTTTGGTCGAACCCGTTGGGAATGAATTTATTGCGATATTAATATATTTGGTTGATTATTCTCTATTTGTTCAACTACGTTCTTGTTGTAGTTAATTGAATGGCCATCAATTAGCTGTGCCTATTTATTATGTATCTACTTGAGAGAGAGTGCATATTTAGGTAGTTGTTTGAACAACATCACTCCCGGAGTATAGACGAAAGTCATAACCGAGGGTTTAGAGGTTGGATTAGAGATAACGATACCTCGGGTGCAATCTAAAGTGAACTGTAATGCAATCTAGCTAGCGTAACTTGAGAGAGTGCGTCTAGTAAATTATCATAATTACTTGAGAGAGATTTATGGTAGATAGAGTGTTCATGATTGATAGAGACAACTAATCAAGCTATAAGAAGTATCCGAGAAGGAAGTTCACCGACGGGGGAAACCATAACCTTAGACCTTTATCATAATTGTTTACAACACATTGTTAGTAATTGTTAGTTATTATTATTGTCAGTAGAATTAGTAAAACATCACCAATTTATATTAAAAAGTCTTGAGAGAATTGATTGAGTAAAAGTTGCGTATTCTAAAGACTTGATTGATACGTAAATTCCCTGTGGGATCGACTCTGGGCGTAATACCCCCGATTATATTTGCATCGCCCGCTTTGTCTTTTATTAGACATAGTTGAGCGTGATCAAATTTTGGCGCCATTTCCGGGGACTTAGCGGTATTATCAATTGAGTTGGAAGAAATACAAAATTCTGAAATATAGTCAATTTTCTTTAAAATTTTCGTTTTCACATTGAACGTTTAACGTTTGCTAAGTGTTGCAGGTGCATGCCTAGAAACTCATCGAGGACTGGTGAAGTAATTGAAGCCTTATCAGACCCTGAGAAAGTTTTCAGGACCATAAACCGGACCAACCGAAAAAGCAAACATCAACCACAAATTGAACAAATTGAAACCGACATGGAAGATGCACATAACCGGAACAATCATGGGGATGATGTGGTAGACCCAGTCGCTCAAATAGGGGCAGAGGCTCCTTTATATGACTGGGCACAACCGACAGCTGAGAATTTGGCCACAGCAATACTGGTTCCTCAGATACAGGCCGAGTCCTTTCAGATAACAAATAATATGTTGCACCTATAGCAGAACAAAGGGCTATTCTCAGGATCATACATTGAAGACCCCCAGCAGCATTTAAAGAACTTCCTGTCAATTTGCAAAACTCAAAGGCAGCCAAACGTCACTCAGGAGGCAATAAAACTGTTGTTGTTTCCATTCTTAGTGACTGGTGCTACCCAGACATGGCTAAACTCACTCCCCATAAATTCCATTACCACATGGGAGGAGTTAATTAAGCAATTTGTGAACAAGTTTCACCCACCTAACAAGACTGCCCAACAAATCGATGAAATCTTAAGCTTCCGACAGAAACCAGCCGAAACCTTACAAGAGACATGGGAGCNACCACTTGGAAACCGCTAGAATGCAGAATGTGATAACCCTCCTCATCCAGAAAATATGAATTATGTGACAAATTATGAACGTCAGAGACAAGGGACAAAACGGGGGTCAACAAGTTCAACCATATAGGCCTCCTCTCCAACAGTATAATAGTGGTAGTATGGGTGTCATGAGACCACAAGGCAATGCAGCACCATATCAGAGACTGTACAGTTATAACTATCAAAATCAGCAACAATCATACTACCCTCCTTAGCATCAACAGGGGGGAAGACAAGAAGATGGGTTTTCACGGTTCGAAGCTATGATGCAACAAGTGATTGGGTCAAATACCAAAATCAGTGAGAGAGTAGATGCACATGATGCAGCTATTAAAAATATTGAAGTACAGTTGGGGTAGATTTCAAATGCAGTTAACAATCGTCCTCACGGAACTTTACCTGTTGATACTCAGGTGAATCCAAGGGACCAGGGCCCAAAATAATTAATGGCAGTGACCCTCCCCAATGGCAGAGACCTGGACCTAGAACATGAAAGGAAGTATGGAAGTAGACAGACAAACACATTGGTACAGGTACCTAATGAAATTGATAACTCTACCCCATTGAGTATGAGCACAGTACAACCAGCTGAAGGTGAAGTTAATAATCAAGGTGAAGCTGAGAAAGAACTTGAGGAAAGCCCAGAGCAAGCAGTTGAGGTGGTAGTGTAAAAGGAAAAAGAACAGATAACAGAAAAGAAAAGAGCACCAGCTCCATTCCCCCAAAGGCTAGCAAAATATCAGAAGGATGAGCAGTACAAGAAATTCTTGGACATGCTAAAACAGATACAGGTAAATATTCCATTGATAGATGCATTGAAGGAAATGCCTGGCTATGCTAAAATGATGAAGGACTTAATGTCCAGAAAATTTGACTTCCAAGACCTGGCTATTGTCACTCTTACTCAGACTTGTAGTGCAGTGGTGACACGTCCTATTGCTGAAAAGTTAGCTGACCCAGGGAGTTTTACAATTCCTTGTACTATTGGCAACTTCTCTTTTTCCAAAGCCCTATGTGACTTGGGAGCCAGCATTAATCTGATGCCACTGGCTATATACAAAAGACTGGGGATTGGTAGAGCCAGGCCTACTTCCATGCTGCCGCAACTTGCTGATATAACGGTAAAGAGGCCGTCAAGTATTCTAGACGATGTGTTAGTGCAAGTGGGGAAATTTGTATTCCCTGCTGACTTTGTGATCCTAGACTGCCGAGTAGATGAGGAAATTCCCATAATCTTGGGAAGGCCATTTTTAGCCACATGTAGAGCACTCATCGATTGTGAGACTGGTGAGCTTAAGATGAGGCTCAATAATGAAGAAATCACATTCAACGTGCAGAAGTCAATGAGGCGATCAAGTGAGTTCGCTAATTGCTCTCTTATTGATGCCGTGAACGTGATACTGGAAGAAGATGATGCAGCCTTAACTTTTGAGGATCCTTTGGCTGCATGTTTGATGAACGTAGATGATATGAACGGTGAGGAATTGGCAGAATGGGTATTAGCATTGGAAGGAAAAAGGACATGGTCGCGGGTTCTTGAAATTGAACCATNCCAAAATTTCCAACCCTCTCTGTAAGTAACTCGAAAAAGATAACCCATTTGTGTTTTCTAATGATTGCGGGGTAGTGTTTGAGAAGCTAAAGAAGCAGCTAGTCACTGCACCAATTATAGTTGCCCCCGACTGGGAGCAACCATTTGAACTCATGTGTGACGCAAGTGACTATGTTGTAGGAGTCGTGTTGGGCCAGCGAAAAGATAAGGTAATGCACCCAATTTACTATGCAAGTAGGACATTGAGTAGAGCTCAGCTAAATTACACGGTAACAGAAAAAGAAATGTTGGCTGTAGTATTTGCATTTGACAAATTCAGGTCCTACCTGATCGGGTCAAAAGTGATCGTGTACACTGATCACGCAGCCATTAGATACTTGGTTGAGAAAAGAGAATCTAAGCCACGCCTAATTCGTTGGGTGCTGCTTTTGCAAGAATTTGACTTGGAAATTCGTGACCGTAACGGAATGGAGAACCAAGTCGCTGACCATTTATCACGCCTCGAAGGTGCTAAACAGCCACCGGAAGCTGCGAATATTCTGGAAACCTTTCCAGATGAACAGCTGCTGGCCACAAATGTGATAGAGGCGTCATGGTATGCAGACATTGCTAATTACCTGGCATGCGACATTGATCCTTATGAGCTCTCCGCTGTACAAAAGAAAAGATTTTACCGTGATAGCCGTAACTACTATTGGGATGAACCTTATTTGTTTAAAATTTGCATAGATAACATGATCCGGAGGTGCGTCCCCGAGATAGAACAATGTGCTATTTTGCAGGCTTGTCACGCAGCACCTTATGGAGGACATTTCAGAGGAGTCCGAACAGCAGTAAAAGTGTTGGAGGCCGGATTTTATTGGCCCACTGTGTTCAGAGATGCCCATCAATGGGTGAAAGGCTGCAATGAATGCCAAAGGACGGGGAACATATCCCGTCGTCATGAAATGCCAATGAATCCAATACAAGAGGTAGAACTGATCGATGATTGGGGGATAGATTTCATGGGTCCTTTTGTAAGCTCTTATGGCAATAAGTACATACTTGTTGTTGTTGATTACATGTCAAAATGGGTAGAGGCGGCAGCATTCCCCACCAATGAAAGAAGAACATATTCACCCGCTTTGGGACACCAAGGGCCATTATAAGTGATGAAGGCACGCATTTCTGCAATCGTGTTTTCAAAAAGTTGCTGGCTAAATATGAGGTACGTCACAAGGTAGCAACTCCATATCACCCCCAAACTAGCGGGCAGGTGGAAGTATCAAACCGGGAAATAAAGAGTGTGCTAACCAAAATTGTTAACGCCACAAGAACTGATTGGGCGAAGAAACTAGATGATTCCCTTTCGGCCTACAGAACAGCATTAATAACACCAATTGGTATGTCTCCATACAAGTTGATATTTGGTAAGGCCTGTCACCTGCCAGTCGAACTAGAACACCGAGCCTGGTGGGCAGTGAAGCAGCTGAATCTGGATTTCGATACTGCTGGAGAAAATCGAATCACAGAAATACAAGAATTAGAAGAATTCAGAAGCCAACCTTTTGAAAGCACTAGGTTGTATAAGGAACGAATGAAGAGAATTCATGATAAAAATATAGTGGACCGGGATTTCAAACAAGGAGACAAGGTATTACTGTATAATTCAAGATTAAGAATGTTTCCGGGTAAGCTCAAGTCCCGATGGTCTGGTCCGTTTAAAGTGTTCAATGTATTTCCTTATGGTGCTGTGGAGATTACTGCTGAAAATGAGTCTAATACCTTCAAGGTCAATGGACAGAGATTAAAAAGATATGTTGGAANACTTCATAGGAGGCAACCTATTGATTTGTTGTAATCATCATGACACGACATTAAATAAGGCGCTTGTTGGGAGGCAACCCAATGCGTAGTAAATCTTAAAATAGTTAGAAGTAATTAGTGTAATTTTGAATACTAACGAGCTTGCAGGTGAATTCGGGTGAACGGAGGAGTGTATTAGCATGACGGACAGTGGATGCAAGGGCTAGCAATAAGAGGCTAACGCCTGAGTAACGCCAGGGGTAGGCTGGCGTTAGGAGGCTAACGCCAGGGCAAGGCTGGCGTTAGGAGGCTAACGCCTGGCTAACGCCAGCGCAAGGCTGGCATTATGAGTCTAACGCCTGGATAACACCTGGGTACCCAGGCTTTTCGATTAAAACGCACGAGTATCGCCAGGTAAGTTCATTTTTCCGATTTTCTTCATCTTCCAACTCTGTCTCACTAAATTTTCACTCTCAAGCACACACCTAAACACTGGTTTTCTCGCAAAATCGCCTCAAATAACAACACACTCGTCTTCACTACATAACAATAACAGCACCTTTAAACACCCCATTATCACCCACCATACACACAAGATCTACATAGGGTACAAACTCGTGGTAAACTTCATCCGGCTAACATTCATCAAGATTTGAGGTATGATTCTAACCTTATACTTTACTCACTTGAATTTGAGCTGGTGAAACGTTTATCTTTGAGTTCATGATGAAATTTTATGGGTTTATGAATTTCTTGAAATGTGTTGTATGGTGTTATGTACCCCAAGTCCCGAAACCCTTTAGGAATGAGCTGAGATGGTGAAATTAAGTGGTATTATGGAAACCCAAAGTGATTTGGGAACATGAGGCAATCCCTCAAGTCCATACGAGCGCCCATGGCATTTGTGCCAGCCAAGTGCTCGATGTAATGCCTCAATGGCAATACATGTCCCATATGGAGCCCGAGTCTTCGGGAAAACCACCACTAGCGCCGTACATCTTAAATTCCATGAACTTTTAAATGAAAAATAGCTCATAGGAAGCTAATAGGTAGCGATGTGCGTGAATTATCATAAACTTGCCGAGGTGAAGTCTTAGTAACCTTTGCAAAGTGCGACAACAGAAAGTATATACTTGGTCAAACTAATTCATTACTGGTATATTGTGCAGGTAAAACAATGTTTTCCAGAAAAGCTACTGGCAAGGGAAAGGCAACATCTTCAGCCCCGCCGAAAACCAAATCAAAACCTCCACCAGCTCAAAAGAAAAGAAAAGGAGGAGATGCTACTTCTAGCATGACTGGTGAGGAAGCAGTAGCTGTTGTGGCTGCTATGACTCAGAAACCAGTTGGTCAAAGAGAATATGGTGTCAATAGCATACTAGCACACTCCAGGAAGTGGTACGCTCGTTGCAAACCCAAGCATGTCCACCCAGAAGGAGCTATCAGTGAGGGTCCCCTTAGAAAGAAATTCCTAGAAATATGGAGAAGCATCTATGAATTGGGTCTGGGATATGTGTTCAAACAACATGGCAACATCAAGCTCAATTTAGTCCGGGAATTCTNTATCCTAACTATAGGGAAATGAGGCATACACTTTGTGGGGTTGATTGCAAGGCTGCTTGGATTCGGGATAGATCCACTAATCGACATAAAAGATTTTCCAAGAAGAAGATGAAGGCTGAAACACAGGTATGGCTGAAACTGATTAATGCACGGCTACTACCATGCACCCATGACACCTTAATCAGCCGAGAGAGGATTTGTGTGCTCTACTTCTTAATGACTGGGCANTAGGGAAATGAGGCATACACTTTGTGGGGTTGATTGCAAGGCTGCTTGGATTCGGGATAGATCCACTAATCGACATAAAAGATTTTCCAAGAAGAAGATGAAGGCTGAAACACAGGTATGGCTGAAACTGATTAATGCACGGCTACTACCATGCACCCATGACACCTTAATCAGCCAAGAGAGGATTTGTGTGCTCTACTTCTTAATGACTCGGCAGCAAGTGAATGTGGGCCACCTGATTTGCTACCAAATGGAGTTGGTGCGTAAAAACAATAAAATTGATCAAATCCCTTTCCTGAATTTCCTGACCCAGTTCCTGCTAGATACCAATGTAGCAGTTGAGGCCGACTTTGACCACATTATTGATCAACAACTCACCTGGGAAACTGACATCACTGGTTTGAGACTAAAAGAAGAGTCTTCACTGACCAATGCTGAGCGTTATGCCAGGGATGATGGTTTCATGGCCCATCTCTATGGGATGATGGATTTGCAGTTGCGCATAGGAGGTCGTCCGACGTCGATTAATGAAAAGGAGGAGTTGGATCAGAGGTATCCGCTCAACGCTCATGCTCTGCAGATGATAGGAGCAGGTGAGGGGTACAGGCTCCCAGATGATGAAGATATAAACACGCCTGATGATTCTGATGAGGAGCTCATACAATCGGATGAGGAGGCTGATGGAGAGGAAGAGTTTGAAGAGGAATGGAGACCATCCGATGATGATGACTGATCACGCTCAACTATGTCTTATAGAAAGACTAGACGGGCGCTGCAAATATAATCTGGGGTA
>MDKJ01020922.1:0-10800 GCA_005239525.1 Nicotiana knightiana
CTATATTACTTGTCGACCACGTACACTTGCGTGTGCACTGGGAAATCAACCAACACCTGTGCTGCTCCTTCCTGTGAGATTGGGGTACATACTTCTCCAAGAAGATGATGGAGAACTGCTGCCAGGTGAGGGTGCTGAACCATCAGGCCTACACCTCTCGAAGGACTCCCACCAAGTAAAAGCAGCCCCATAAAACTGAAAAGTAGCAAATGAGACCCCACTGGTCTCAAGAATCCCAACAATACGAAGCATCCTCTGACACTTATCCAGAAAACCCTGGGCATCCTCGTCCTTAGCACCACTGAATGTCCGAGGCTGAAGTCAACTAAATTTCTCCAGTCTACATTTCTCATCATCTGGCATGGCCGGAACCACGAAGTCCTGAACTGGGGCAACCGGCTCGGTTGGAACTGCCCTCGGTGTCTGCAGGCATTGAGTAACCTGCTCAGGTGTCCGGGCAGCTGGAGTCTGACTATCTCCCCCGGCCTGAAAAGTAGCAGTAGTAGAAGACGAAGCAACTGCCTGAACAAGGGTGGTACATACAGTCAAGATCTGAGCCAAGGACTCCTGAAGACCCGGAATAACAATAGGCACTACCGGTGCTTGAGCCTGTACCGCTGGAGCATATGCGGCAGGGACCTGATCCTGAATGGTAGGTGGACCCTCTGGTACTGCCCCGACTGCTGCACGGGCTGGTCCCCTACCTCTACCATGGCCTCGACCGCAGCCTCGACCTCTCGTTGGTCTAGTTGGCGGCTGGTCACCCTGATCGGTAGCGCGAGTCCTCACCATTTGTGAGAGAATGAAACAATAGAAGTTTAGATTTCCAGAATCAATAAAATGGCACGACAGAATTCAAGAAAAATGAGATTTTTCCTAAGGGTTCTGCAGCCTCTCGAAGATAAGTACAGACGTCTATGTACCGATCCACAGGACTCTACTAAACCTGCTCATGACCGTTGAGACCTATGTAACCTAGGCTCTGATACTAACTTATCACGACCCCAAATCCTAAGCCGCCCGTGATGGCGCCTATCATGGAACTAGGCTAGCCAACAATTACATACTGACATAATATTTCATAATTTTCAAAACTATTCTGATCTTTCACAAAAATTTCTTTCGCTTAAGCAGTTTAAAGAAAATGAGTAAAACAGTTTATACTCTACCCCAAAACCTGTAATTAACCGTCATGAGCATCTATGAGCAGTACAAACTAACCCTACTGTCAAAATACATCAAGACTTGGAACGAGGAACTAAGTACAAAACAAAAAATGGGAAAAGAGATGTTGTGGACGTTGAACAGCTACCTCAAAGTCCCAACTCCGGCTCCACATGAAGGAAGGAAACTAGCGATCAGTACCAGCACCTGTATCTGCACACAGAGGTGTAGGGAGTAATGTGAGTACGTCAACTCAGTAGTAATGAAAATAAATCAAGTGTAAGCAGTAAGAAACACATAAGATCAAATCATCCATTCACAATAATCACAACCTCTCTTTCCAACAGTGTATACACTAAATCAACATGCTTTAAAAAGCCAACTTTAGTAAAATCCTTTGAAAAATGTGTTTTCCAACAATTTCAGAAAAATACCCATAGAGTTTAGTGAATGAAATAAATCATAAATAGCCCCTCGGGCAAAAATATGTATCATAAATCACCCCTCGGGCAAATCATCACTCAGAATCAGTCACTCAGCGTACCTCACAATCACTCAGTATCAGCCCTTCGGGCAACCTGACAGTCACTCATGCCTCCCAATCACTCGTCACTCGGCACTCGCACTCAGTAGGTACCTACGCTCACTGGGGGTATGTACAGACTAAGGAGGGGCTCCTTCAGCCCAAGCGCTAATATCAAGCCACCTCGTGGCATCTCATATCCTCACAATCAGGTCCTCGACCTCACTCAGTCAGAAACTCTCAATAAGCCACTCGGGCTATTAGTAAAATGGGGTACTCGACCCAAAACATCATTTTATATCTCAAAATAGTGTAAATAAGGATAGTTTCAAAAATAGTTAAACATAATATGACTGAGTGTAACTCATAAGTCAATACGGTGAGGATATAGCAGTAAAATCCCCCAAGGGGTCTATACAAGTCGGCGCAAGGACCCAAACATGGCTTACAACCCCAATATAGCAATAGTTTTAAAACACAATTTAACATATGATTTACAGTAAATACGCAACTCAATAGTTGCCACGGGAAGGACCAAGTTGAAATCCACAATCAGTGCACGCCACACACTCGTCAGCCGGCATGTGTGCCACTCTGAAAATATGAAGTCCGAGGTTTCATACCCTCAGGAAAAGATTATAGTCATTACTTACCTCAACCCGCCCAAATCGTAATCCGCGATGCTCTTTCCTCTCGAATCGGCTCCTGATTGCTCCGAATCTAACCAAAACCAGATTAACATCATCAATATATGCTAAAGGAACAAGGCCCAATCGAAAAATATCAATTTTAACCAAAATTCCCGAAATGAGCCAAACCCGAGCACCGGGCCCACGTCAAGGAATTCGATAAAAATCACATCAGAAGAATCCTTATCCTTTCCCGAGTATACACATATAAAATGCATCAAAATTCGACCACAATTGACCCCTAAATTCCTTAATTATAAGTTTCAATTTCCCAAGCCCTATTCCCCCAATTTATGCCATTAAATCCACTAATTCCAAGCCTAATCCGTCAAATAACAACATAGAATCGAGTTTTTAGTCTGAGAAACTTACCTCCACAGAAGACCCTCGAAATCCTTTTTCAATTTGCTCCCAAAATGTCTCAACCCGCAGGCAAAAGTGATGAAAAATGCCAAAATATTCGTGGAGGCAAGTATTTATACTTCCTGCACAGTGAAACCTCACCTGCGGCCCTTGCTCCGCACATGCAGTCCCAGGTGCTTACCTGCGGAATTCCACTTAAGGCCCAAATCTCGCACCTATGGTGAATCACCCGCACGTGCGGCTCCACAGGTGCGACCCATATCTCGCACCCACGAATTTCTCCAGCCTGACCCCTTTTCGCACCTGCGCAAACCACCCCGCACCTGCGGCATCGCACCTGCGGCTACCCTTCCGCTGGTGCGGCTATACAAGAAGCCTGACACCAGCAGCTTCTTCAGCTGCATTATCCAATTTCAATCCCTCCGATGACTATCCGAAATCATCTCGAGCCCCTCGGGACCCCAACCAAAAATAAAAAAAAGTCCCATAACCTTATTCAAACTTAGTCGAGCCTTCAAAACACCCAAAACAACGCCAAAACACCAAAATCACATCGGATTCAAGCCTATGAACTTTTAGATTTCTAAATTTCGCAAATGATGCCGAAACCAACCAAAACACGTCCGAATGACCTGAAGATTTGTACACACATCCAAAATGACACTACAAACTTGCTCTAAATTTTGAAATTCCATTTCGACCCCGATAGCTAACTTTCCACTGCCGACCGAAAATCGCCAAAAACTCAACTTCGCAAAATCAAGCCTAATTCTACACCGAACATCAAAACCACATTCCGAACACACTCCTAAGTCCCAAATCACCTAAAAAGTTATCTGAGCCATAAAATCTACAGTCCGAGGTCGTTTACCAATAAGTCAACTCCCAGTTGACTTTTCCAAATATTAAGCCAATTTAAGAGACTAAGTGTCTCTGTTCTCACCACGACCACTCTGAACCCAAACCAACCGACTCAACACGACAAAAATCAGGCTAAACAACACACAATAAAGCAGAAATAGGAGAAACGAGGCTAATCTCACGGAACGACCAACCCGGTCGTTACATATAGTTAATACCTTTAGCAATAATTAATGATATTGAACCCAATTGTGATTAGATTCGAGTGAGTTGAAGCCCAATTCTAAAGGAAAAGCAGTGCTTGAGCAGTGAGTGGCCTGTGAATTCGAGGTAAGTGTTGTGTCTAACCTTAGCTTGAGAGAATAGGTATTGTGTGATACTTGTTACCTGTTTTGTTGCTAAATCCAATGTATATGTGAAATGACGAGTACTTATACATTATGGTCAGGTCATAACATGCGAGTGAAAGTAAATTCTTGTTATTTTGGTAGTTGTAAAGCCTATTACTTGTGATTATCATTGTTTTTGAAATGTTGGAAGTTTGGTATCCGGTTCCACCATAATGGATAATATTGTGAACACTGAGTTCAGATTTAAATAACAAATGACACTAGAAACTATGTTGGAACACTGATTTCTTGTGAAATCCCTTGTGAATATTGAATTGAGATTGAAATGATAAATGATGATAGAAACTGTGATAAAATATTGACTTCCTATGAAATCCCTCTTTGTATGTTGTTAATGATTCTGTGATTGGTAAGGAGGAGTGTAAATTACGAAGGGTGATGCCATTCTCCAGATATATTCTATTGTGAGGAAGAGTGTAAAGCACAAGGGTGATGTCGTGCCTGAATGAAGTACATTGTGAGAGTAAAAGCACGAAGGGTGATGTCGTGCCTGAATGAAGTACATTGTGAGAGTAAAAGCACGAAGGGTGATGTCGTGCCTGAATGAAATACATTGGGAGAGTAAAAGCACGAAGGGTGATGCCGTGTATGCTTATTTATAATATGAGGAGGATGAGAGTAAAAGCACGAAGGGTAGTGCCGTGCGAGTTCCTCTTCTATTATTATTACTTTAAATTATTATTGATTACTGTTTAGTGTTGTCTTGTTGTTCTTCACTCCTTATGTTAAATTACCCATAGCATCATCCCTTCCTATTATTGAATATAATGTTAACTCTTTAATTGTTATTATTGTTGCTAGTATGTTTATACATGTCCAGTTTTTATGTGGTGTCCTGTCCTAGCCTCGTCACTATTTCTGCCGAGGTTAAGCTTGTCAGTTACTTAGTACATGGGGTCGGTTGTACGGATACTACACTCTGCACTTCCTGTACAGATCCAGGTACCGGTCAAAGCTAGGTGAACTTAGTTGCTGATTCTATACATGCGGAGACACGAGGTAGATCTGCTAGTGTCCGCAGATTCCTGGAGTCTTACCTTATCTATTTATATTGCTGTTTTATTTCGCTCAAAACAGAGACATATTTCTTTAAGTCCAATTATTTGTAGTACTCTTTAGTATTTCATCGATTGTGACACCAGACTCTGGGTAGTTGTGTAGTTAGTATTAGTTCGTGGCTCGTTATTGCTATTTCAAATATTATTTTGGTATTATTTGGGTAATAGTAGTTTTCCTATTTACTTTAAATTGTCTTATTATGGTGAAGTAAATTTTTGAAAAGGAAACAGTTAGTTGAATTTCTAACATTGACTTGCCTAGCAAGTAAGGTGTTAGGCACCATCACGATCCCGTGGGTTGGGAATTTGGGTCGTGACAAGTTGGTATCAGAGCACTAGGTTGCCTACGTCTCACAATTCACGAACAAGCTTAATAGAGTCTGAAGGATCGGTGCGGAGACGTATGTACTTGTCTCCCAGAGAATATCAAGTTAGGAACAATTTCACTTCTATTCTACTCTATCGTGTGAATTTATTTTATCATCAATTATTGAACTAGCTGTAACGACCCGACCGGTCGTTCCGTGAGATTTACCCCATTTACCCTATTTCTGCATTGTTATGTATCGCTATCTTGTTTTTTTGATGTGTTGAATCTATTGGTTTGGGTTCGGAGTAGTTATGGTGAGAGTTTAGGCATTTAGCCTTTTAAAGTAGCCTAATAGTTGAGAAAGTCAATTGAGAGTTGAATTATTGATAAACGACCTTGGAATGTTGCTTCGTTAGGTATGTTTTTGTGATGTCCGGAGTAGAATTAGGTTTGAATCGGCGAAAGTTTGTTTTTGGCGATTTTCGATCGGCAATGGAAAATAGGCTATCGAGTTCAGAATGGACTTCCGGAAGTTGGAACGGTTTTGTAATGTCATTTTTAATATGTTCGCAAAATTTCAAGTTAATCGGAGGTGTTTTGGTTGGTTTCAGCGTAGTTGGCGAATTTTAGAAGTTTCAAAGTTCTTAGGCTTGAATTTGATGAAAATTTTGTGTTTTCGTGTAGTTTTTGGTGTTTCGAGGGCTTGACTAAGTTGGAATAATGCTACGGGGTGTGTTGGTATGTTTGGTTGGGGCCTTGAGGGGCTCGGGATTGATTTCGGATTGTTGACAGGAAGTTGGAGTGATTTTTAAAGATCTGCTGTGCTGGTTTGCTGATGTTTTCGCACCTGCGGAAGGGGAGTCGCAGATGCGATTGCGCAGGAGCAGAGAGAAAGGTCGCATGTGCGAGTTTTGCCTGTTTAGGGAATGGTCCGCAGGTGCGAGGGGTTTGACGCACCTACGATGTCACTGATGCGGAAGGTGCATCGCACCTGCGAAGTCGCAGGAGCGGAAAGGTTGTCGCAGGCGCCAGAATTGGCCAGTTAAGTGAGTCCCGCAGGTGCGCACCCTGGGACCGCAGGTGTGGGTACGCAGGTGCGGCCAATTGTCCGCACATGCGGAAATGACTGTGTAGAACAGTATAAAAAGGACCCCCCCGCGAAATTTATTAATTTTCATCAATTTGGATGCGGGAGGAGTCCATTGAAGGTGGTTTTGAGAGAGAATTTGAAAGTTCTTCAAAAAAGGTAAGTTCTTTGGTTGTTAATCCAGTTCCTATGCTATTTTGTTAAGATTAGGCTTGAAAATTTAAGGATTTGGGTAGGAAAAAGTTGGAAAAATGGGAGGAAAGAATTGGGATTTCTTTTGAGGTTTTGGAATGGCAATTGTGGTACGATTTTGGTGTTCTTGGTATGTATAGAATCGTGGGAGGACGAGGTTTCTAATGATTTAAAAATTATTGAATTCCGAGATGTGGGCATGGGGATCGAGTTTGGCCGAATTTCAAGATTTTTGATTAAATTAATAATTTTCGATTGGGTTGTGTTCCTTGAGTATATATTAATGATGTTGAACTGGTTTTGGCTAGATTCGGAGCAAGCGGGAGCCAATTTGAGGGTCAAGGGAATAGCGGACTAGTGTCGCAGCCCGGTAGAGGTAAGTAATGGTCTTCAATCTTGTCCTGAGGGTATGGAACCCCGGACTGCTTTATTTTCTCACTGAATTTGGAATGGCGCACATGTCGGATGACGAATATGTGGCGCGTACTGATTTTTGGATTGGACTAGGTCCTCTCCGCAGTAACTAATGAGTTTCATATTTACTCAAAATCTTATGTTAAATTATGATTTTACTCAGCATCATTATGCATACTGTTTTATTTGAAGCTCAGCCTGATTTACACTACATGAGCATTAAAATGATGTTTTCGGTCGAGTACCCCGTTCTATTACTTCACCCCAGGGGATTTTCGAGTGGTTCCACCGAGTGTGGCCGAGGGCCAAGAGTGATGGTGAGGTGCTAAGTGATATTAGCGCTTGGGCTGAAGGAGCCCCACCGGAGTCTGTACACACCCCCAGTGAGCGCACCAAGTGCGAGTGATCGAGTGATTGGGAGGCATGAGTGGCTGTGAGGTGCTGAGTGATTTGTGAGGTGTTGAGGGATTGTGAGGCATGCCCGAGGGGCTGATTATGAAACATGTTTTTGCTCGAGGGGCTACTTATGATTTTTCTACATTGATTTGCATACCAAATCCTTGTTTTAAAGTTGTTAAAAATGTGCATTGTTTTAAGGACTTTTGTGAAGTTGATTTGTAAGGGATGATGATTTCGTATATCTATGTATACTATTAGAAAGTAAGGCTTTGTATATTGTGACTTGATGACATTGATTTTTATGTGATTCCTTGCTACTTAGACTTGATTTATTTCCATTACTAGTAAGTTGGCGTACTCACATTACTCCCTGCACCTCTGTGTGCAGATTCAGGAGCAGATATCGAGCGTTAGCTTTTATATATATATCGCAGCGAAGCCGGACCGTGGAGATATAGAGGTAGTTGTTCAGCGTTCGCAGCATCTCTGCTTTCCCTTCCTGTTGTATTTAGCTTTAATTCGGAGTTTTGTATCATAATACTTTATTTTGGCTTATTTCACTAGATGCTCATGACATGTTGGCTCTGGGTTTTGGGGATGGAAGTACTGTATATAAAATTTGCCTATTATATTAAGATCTTTCTGTATATTGTTATGATTGCTTGAAACTTAAATGGGATTTTCAAAAGGAAATGTGAACACGCAGTAGTCGGCTAGCATAGTTCCACGATAGGCGCCATCATGGCCAGTTAGGATTTCGGGTCGTGACAATTTGGTATCAGAGCCCTAGGTTACATAGGACTCGACGGTCATGAGCAGGTTTAGTAGAGTCTTGCGGATCGGTACGGAGGTACTTATCTTCGAGAGGTTGCCGAACTTTTAGGAAACATTCTATCTTTCTTGAACTCTTTCGTGCTGATCTATTGATTCCTGAAATCGAAACTTACGTTAATTCATTCTCTCACAGATGGTGAGGACACGCCATACCGATCAGAGTGACCAGTCATCGGCTAGACCAACGAGAGGTCGAGGCCGCAGCCGAGGCCATGGTAGAGGTAGGGGCCAACCCGCGCAGCAGCCAGGGCAGTACCTCAGCATCCCCCTATTGATCATAATCAGGTTCCCGCCGATGGTGTCCCAGCGGGACAGGCTGAGGCACCAGCAATGCCTATGGTTATTCCGGGTCTTCAGGAGGCCTGGTCTCAGATATTGTCAGTATTCACCGATTTGGCTCAGGCCGTTGCCATGTCTTCTTGTGCCACCACAGCTCAGGCCGGGGGAGGCAATCAGGCTTCTGCTGCCCGGGCACTTGAGCAGGCTGCACAGGGTATTCAGTCACCGGGAGTAGCCCCAGCTGCTCCGATTCAGGATTATGTGGTCCCTGCTATGCCTTAGGACGAGCAGTGCAGGTTGGAGAGGTTCAGCAGACTTCAGCCTCCGACTTTCAGCGGTACAGAGGGCGAGGATGCCAAGGTATTTCTAGATAGGTGCCAGAGGATACTGCGCACCACGGGTATTTTGGAGACCAGTGGGGTCTCGTTTGTTACCTTTCAGTTTGCGAGTGCTGCCTTTACTTGGTGGGAGTCTTTCGAGAGGCGTAGACCGGTTGGTTCAGCAGCTCTTACCTAGCAGCAGTTCTCCACGATCTTTTTGGAGAAGTATGTTCCTCAGTCCCACAGAGAGGAGCAGCGTAGGCAGTTTGAGCAGCTGCGCCAGGGAGAGTTATCAATCACTCAGTACGAGATGAGATTTTCCGAGTTGGCTAGGCATGCTTCTGAGATTATCCCTAACGATAAGGAGAGGGTGAGGAGGTTCGTAGATGGTCTTTCTTATCAGCTTTGGTTGTTTATGACTCGAGAGAGAGTATCGGGTGCTTCATTCGAGCAGCTTGTTGACATAGCTCGAGATATTGAGTATGTTCGCCGCCAGGAACGGGAGGAGAGGAGGCCAAGAGGCTTCGTGGTTCGGGAAATTCCAGTGGTGCTCCCTTCAGGGGATAGTTTCAGCAGGGTAGGGGCCGTCCATTCAGGTCTCCTCAGTCAGGCCGCCCAACTTATAGTGGTGCATCTTCGGGGCAGGGTCCCCGTGGTTCTCAGTTAGACCGTACTTCATTTGGTGCCCTCCCAGCTTAGAGTGCAGCTCGAGCACCTCCAGTTCAGGGTTCATCTATTTAGGAGTCTTCCAGTGGCCGTGCAGGTGCTAGGGGTTTCTATCAGTCCCCGCCTCCAGCTCCAGGTAGTTGTTTTGAGTGCGGAGAGCTCGGGTACGGGTGGAGGCAGTGTCCCCGCTATTCCGGTGGATCTTCTCAGCAGAGAGGCCAGCCCTCGACTTCAGCTCCAGTCACTTCACCACCCGCGCAGGCAGCCAGGGGCGGTGGTCAGTCAGCCAGAGGTCGCCCTAGAGGGGGAGGTCGAGCAGGAGGAGGTCAGGCTCGTATGTATGCATTTCCAGCCAAGCCGGATGCTATGGCCTCAGATGCTATGATTGTAGGTATTTTTTCTGTCTGTTCCGTGATGCCTTGGCTTTATTTGACCCTAGTTCTACATATTCCTATGTTTCTTCATATTTTGCCAGTTTTCTAGATGTGCCCCGTGAGTCTCTGGTCACCTCTGTTTATGTGTCGACTCCCGTGGGCAATACTGTTGTTGTGGACCGCGTGTATCGGTCATGCATGATATTTATTGGGGTTTGGAGACCCGAGTGGACCTACTGTTACTCAGCATAGTCAATTTTGACGTGATATTGGGCATAGATTGGTTATCTCTGTGCCATGTTGTTCTTGATTGTAACGCTAAGACCGTGACCATAGCTGTGCCAGGGTGTCCGAGGGTTGAGTGGAGAGGTTCTTCCGAGTATATGCCTAGCAGGATGATTTCTTACCTGAAGGCTCGACGCATGGTTAAAAAGGGGTGTTTATCTTATTTGACCTTTGTGAGGGATGTCGATAGTGAGACTCCCGCTATTGATTCAGTTCCTGTGGTCCGTGATTTTTCGGATGTGTTTCCTGCAAACCTGCCAGGCATGCCACCTGACAAGGATATTGATTTTGGTATTGACCTGGTGCCAGGCACTCAGCCTATTTCTATTCCACCATATCGTATGGAGCCAACGGAGCTAAAAGAATTGAAGGAGCAGCTTCAGGAGCTCCTGGATAAGGGGTTCATTCGGCCTAGTGTGTCAACTTGGGGTGCACCGGTGTTGTTCGTTAAGAAGAATGATGGGTCCATGCGTATGTGTATTGATTATCGGCAATTAAATAGGGTTACTGTGAAGAACCGGTATCCCTTGCCCCGTATTGATGATTTGTTTGACCAGCTTCAGGGAGCCAGA
>ML369158.1:0-12723 GCA_005239525.1 Nicotiana knightiana
TTGAGACACCGAGCCACAAACTCCACAACATCCTTCTTCATTCTCCTCCACCAATAATGCTGCTTCAAATCCTGATACATCTTCGCAGCACCCGGATGGATGGAATTCCGCGAACTATGAGCCTCTGCTAGAATCAAATCTCGAAGCCCATCTACATTGGGCACGCAAATATGGCCCTGCATCCTCATGACTCCATTATTACCAATAACCACATCCCTGGCATCACCACGATAGACCCTGTTCTGAATAACAAGCAAATGTGGATCATCATACTGGCGTGCTCTAATCTGATCGTAAAGAGAAGACCTGGAGGCTACACAAGCCAACACCCGCGGGGGATCTGATAGATCCAATCTCACCAAATGACCTGCTAAGGCCTGAACATCAAGAGCTAANTCCATACAAAATATTGCCGCCAAATCTTCAAAGCATGAACAATGGCAGCTAACTCAAGATCGTGCACTGGGTAATTCTTCTCGTGCACCTTCAACAGTCTGGACGCGTAGGCAATCACCCTACCGTCCTGCATTAATACTGCTCCCAAGCCAACTCTAGAAGCATCACAATAAACTGTGTAAGAACCCGAACCAGCAGGCAAAACTAATACTGGAGCTGTAGTCAATGCTGACTTGAGCTTCTGAAAGCTCTCCTCACACATCAGACCATCTGTATAGAGCACTCTTTTGGATCAATATGGTCAAAGGCAAAGCAATCAAAGAGATCCCTCCACAAAGCGACGGTAATATCCCGCCAAACCAAGGAAACTCCTAATCTCTGTAGCTGAGGACGGTCTGGGCCAACTCTGCACCCCCTCTATCTTCTTTGGATCAACCTGAATCCCCTCATTGGACACCACGTGCCCCAAGAAAGCTACCGAACCAAGCCAAAACTCACACTTGGAGAATTTTTCATAAAGCTTCTCCTCCCTCAACCTCTACAACACAACTCTCAAATGCTGAACATGCTCTTCCTGGCTACGAGAATAAACCAGGATGTCATCAATGAACACAATGACGACGGAATCAAGATTAGGCTGAAGTACGCTGTTCATCAATTGCATGAACGCAGCTGGGGCATTGGTCAGCCCAAACGACATAACCAAGAACTCATAATGACCATATCTGGTCCTGAAAGCAGTCTTCGGAATATCAGAATCCCGAGTCCTTAACTGATGATACCCAGATCTCAAATCAATCTGGAAAATACTCTGGCTCCCTGAAGTTGGTCAAACAAATCATCAATGCGGGGCAAGGGATACCGGTTCTTTACCGTAACCCTATTCAACTGCCGATAGTCAATACACATACGCATGGACCCATCCTTCTTCTTTACGAACAACACCAGTGCACCCCAAGGTGACATGCTAGGCTGAATGAACCCCTTATCCAGGAGCTCCTGAAGCTGCTCCTTCAATTCCTTTAGCTCCGCTGGTGCCATACGATATGGTGGAATAGAAATAGGCTGAGTGCCTGGCACCAGGTCAATACCAAAATCAATATCCCTATCAGGTGGCATGCCTGGCAGGTCTGCAGGAAACACATCCGGAAAGTCACGGACCACAGGAACTGAATCAACAACGGGAGTCTCACCACTGACATCCCTCACAAAGGTCAAATAAGATAAACACCCTTTCTTAACCATGCACTGAGCCTTCAGGTAAGAAATCACCCTGCTAGGCATATACTCGGAAGAACCTCTCCACTCAACCCTCAGAAACCCCGGCATAGCTAAGGTCACGGTCTTAGCGTGACAATCAAGAACATCATGACACGGAGATAACCAATCCATGCCTAATATCACGTCAAAGTTGACCATGCTGAGTAATAGTAGGTCCACTCGGATCTCCAGACCCCCAATAGATATAATGCACGACCGATACACACGATCCACAACAACAGTATCGCCCATCGGAGTCGACACATGAACAGAGGTGACTAGAGACTCAGGGGGCACATCCAGAAAACCAGCAAAATATGAAGAAACATAGGAATATGTGGAACCAGAGTCAAATAAAGCCAAGGCATTACGACAACAGACTGAAACAATACCTGCAATCACGACATTTGAGGCCATAGCATCCGACCTGGCTGGAAATGCATACATGCGAGCCTGACCTCCCCCTCTAGGGCGGCCTTTGGCTGACTGACCACCACCTCTGGCTGCCTGGGCAGGTAGTGAAGTGACTGAAGCTGAAGTCGAGGGATGGCTCCTCTACTGAGAAGATCCACCAGAACGGCAGGTATACTGCCTCCACACGTGCCCGAACTCTCCACACTCAAAGCAACTCCCTGGAGCTGGAGGCGGGAACTGATAGAAACCCCTAGCACCTGTACAACCACTGGAAGACTCATGCATAGAAGAACCCTGAATTGGAGGTGCTCGAGCTGCACTCTGAGCTGGGAGGGCACCAAATGAAGTACGACCTGACTGAGAACCACGGGGACCCTGCCCCGAGGGGGCACCACCATATGCTGGATGGCCTGACCAAGGAGGCCTGAATAAACGGCCCCTACCCTACTGAAACTGTCCCCTGAAGGGAGCACCACTGGAACTGCCCGAACCACGAGGCCTCTTGGCCTCCCTATCCTCCCGCTCCTAGCGGCGAACAAACTCAATATCTCGAGCTATGTCAACAACCTGCTCGAATGAAGCACCCGATACTCTCTCCCGAGTCATAAGCAACTGAACCTGATAAGAAAGACCATCCACAAACTTCCTCACCCTCTCCCTATCAGTAGGGGCAATCTCAGAATCATACCTAGCCAACTCGGAGAACCTCATCTCGTACTGAGTAACTGATAACTCTCCCTGGCACAGCTGCTCAAACTGCCTGCGCTGCTCCTCTCTGTGGGACTGAGGAGCATACTTCTCCAAAAAGATCGTGGAGAACTGCCGCCAGGTAAGAGGTGCTGAACCAACTGGTCTACGCCTCTCGAGCGACTCCCACCATGTAAAGGCAACACCCGCAAACTGAAATGTAGCAAATGAGACCCCACTGGCCTCCAAAATACCCGCGGTACGCAGTATCCTTTGGCACCTATCTAGAAATCCCTGGGCATCCTTGCCCTCTGTACCGCT
This sequence comes from Nicotiana knightiana, assembly GCA_005239525.1. Taxonomy (NCBI): domain Eukaryota; kingdom Viridiplantae; phylum Streptophyta; class Magnoliopsida; order Solanales; family Solanaceae; genus Nicotiana; species Nicotiana knightiana. The sequence goes on from ML369158.1 coordinate 3,079, forward strand.
GAAAGTCGGAGGTTGAAGTCTGCTGAATCTCTCCAACCTACGATGCTCGTCCTCAGGCATAGCAGGGACCATATAATCCTGAACCGGAGCAACTGGCGGAGCTGGGGCTGCTCCCGGTGCCTGGGCAGCTGGAGTCTGATTGCCTCCCCCGGCCTGAGCTTTAGTGGCAGAAGAAGGCATGGCGACTGCCTGAGCCAAACTGGTGCTTACTGTCAATATCTGAGACAGGGCCTCCTGAAGACCCGGAATAACCATAGGCACTGCTGATTCCTGAGCCTGTCCCGCTGGGACACCATCGGTGGGAACCTGATCATGATCGATAAGGGGATCCTGAGGTACTGCCTCGGCTGCTGCGCGGGCTGGCCCCCTACCTCTACCACGTCCTCGACCTATCGCTGGTCTAGCCGGTGACTGGTCAGTCTGATCGATGTGGCGTGTCGTCACGATCTGTGAGAGAATAAAACAACATAAGTTCAGAGTTTAAGAATCAATAGATCAACACGAAAGAGTTCAAGAAAGATAGAAATGTTTCTTAAAATTTCGGCAGCCTCTCGAAGATAAGTACAGACGTCTCCGTACCAATCCGCAAGACTCTACTAAACCTGCTCATGACTGTTGAGTCCTATGTAACCTAGGGCTCTGATACCAAACTGTCACGGCCCCAACTATCGTGGAATTAGGCTAGCAAATATATCACATGTTCACAATTTCTTTTAAAAACCCATTTCCAAAATCTGAGCATTTCATAAATATACAGAAACTACTGAATAAAGTAGGTCATCATAATACAATACTGCCAACCCCAAAACCCGGAGCCAACGTGTCATGAGCATCTAGAAGAATAAGTCATAATACAAAACCTCCGAATGAAATGAAGATACAACAGGGAGGGAAAAACGGAGATGCTGCGGACGCTGGACAGCTACCTCTATATCCCGCAAATCTGGCTCCGCTGCGGAATAAAGGCTAATGCTCGATGTCTGCTCCTGAATCTGCACACAGAGGTGCAGGGAGTAATGTGAGTACACCAACTCAGTAGTAATGAAAATAAATCAGGTCTGAGCAGCAAGAACATATAAAATCAATGTCATCAAATCACAAGAGGCACATCCTTACTTTCAAATAGTATAACATAGATGTATGAAATCGTCGTGCTTCCGAAAACCCCTTTTTAAAATATACATTTTTCAACAACTTCAACCGAAAGGTCTAGTATAAAAATGAAATGAATCATATAGAGGCCCTCGGGCAAAAACATGTATCGTAATCAGCCCATCGGGCATGCCTCACAGTCACTCATAATCAGTCACTCAGCATCTCACAGTCCCTCATACCTCCCAATCACTCGTCACTCGGCACTCGGTAGGTACCTGCGCTCACTAGGGGTGTGTACAGACTCCGACTTCGGAGGGGCTCCTTCAGCCCAACCGCTAAGTAAATAGCCAAATTATGGCCTCAATCACTCTCAGGCTCTCGGCTTGTCTCATATCATAAATATCCTCACAACATTGGCCCTCGGCCGCACTCAGTCAGACACTCTCAACATGCCACTCGGGCCATAAATAAAACGGGGTTCTCGACCCAATTAGTATTTCATTTCAAGAAATTGAAATATCATCAAATATGAGTGTCAACAATTTCACAAGAAAGACTGAGTGAAAAATCATAGTTTCAAAGTAGTGAGAATATAAGTAAAATAGTCCCCAAGGGGTTAAAACAGATCGACACTAGGCCCTAAACATGGCTCACAACCCCAATATTACACAATTCTTTAGAACATAATTAACATAATGTTTTGCGTAAATATGCAACTCATTAGTCGCCGCGGAGAGGACCTAGTCCAATCCAAAAGTTATTATGCGCCACATAGTCGTCATCCGACATGTGCGCCATTCTTGAAACAATAAGAAATACGAAGTCCGGGGTTTCATATCCTTAGAACAAGATTTATGACCATTACTTACCTCTATCAGGCCACAACACTAGTCCGCTATGCTCTTTCACCTCAAATTGGCTCCCGATTGCTCCGAATCTAGCCAAAACCAGTTAACATTATCAATATATATCAAAGGAACTCGACCCTATCAAAATTTATCGAATTAAACAAGAATCTCGAAATTTGGCCAAACCCGAGCCCCGGGCCCACATCTCGGAATTCGATAATTTTTACATCATTAGAAACCTCTTCCTCCCACGATTCTATACATACCAAGAACCCTAAAATCGGACCACAATTGCCCACTCAAATCCTCAAAAGAAAATAAATTTTCCATGCACCCTTCTTCCCCAACTTGGTTCAATTTCCAGAATTTTTATGGTTTAATCACTTAGGAATTGACATAAAAATGTGTTATGAAGTTGAAATTCTTACCTCCAAATGAATTCCCTTGGTTTCCCTGCAAATCCCTCTCAAATAGCTCTCAACTCCCATGCAACAATGGAGGAAATATAAGCCAAATTCGCACTTCAGGCCTTTTTAAACATTCTGCCTAGCTATAATATTCCTTCTTCGCGAACGCGTCACTAGGACCGCGTTCGCATAGAACAATCCAACAGGCCCCTAATTTATCTCTACGCGAACGCAGCCTCAAGCCCGCGAACGCGAAGCACTGCACCCCAGGCCTTCGCGAACGCGTCCCCTGACACGCGAACGCATAGGCCAATACCCCTGGGATCCTCAAAAGGCCGACAACCCTACACGAACGCACACACACCCCCGCGTTCGCGATGACCACCCAACTCAACACTTCGCGTTCGCACCCCTTCTCCCACGAATGCATAGAACAACTAGCCCCTTTCCACCAAACACTCTATGCGAATGCGATCCCTCTACCGCGAACGCATAGAGTAAAACTCTGCTGCAGAAACACCAGCAAACTAGCCAAGTTCCAAAACTGAAAATCGATCCGCTTACAATCCGAAATAGTACCGAGGCCCTCGGGACCTCAACCAAACATACCAACAAATACCATAACATCATTCAAACTTATTCGAGCCTTTGAAACACCAAAAACAACACGAAAACACCAAATTTATATCAAATTCAAGCCTAAGAACTTTGAAACTCCCAAATTTCGCCAACTACGCTGAAACCAACCAAAACACCTCCGATTGACCTGAAATTTGCAGACATAACCAAAATGAAATTACAAACCTGCTCCCAACTTCTGGAATTCCATTCCGACCCTGATATCCTATTTTCCATTGCTGACCAGAAATCGCCAAAAACTAACTTTCGCCAATTCATGCCTAATTCTACACCGGACATCACAAAAATATTTTGAACACACTACTAAGTCCCAAATCACCTAACGAAGCTTTCCGTGCCATAAAATCTTTATTCCGAGGTCGTTTACCAATAAGTCAACTCTCAGTTGACTTTCTCAACTATTAGGCTACTTTAAAAGGCTAAATGCCTAAACCCTCACCATAACCACTCCAGACCCAAACCAACTGATCCAACACATCAAAAACAGGATGCGATAAATAACAAATGCAGAAATAGGGGAAACGGGTTAAATCTCACGGAATGATCGGTCGGGTCTTTACACTTAGAAACCATGCCTATATGGTTTAATGGCTTTAATTCGTCTGAATTCTGAAAATAGCAAATCCCTAATTTGTTTGAGTGCATTTGTTGTCTAAGCGTGGAGGCTAACTTGAGCCCTTAATTGCCTTTATATGAAGTCCAAATTGTTTTGTATGTCTCCTAGTTTTATCATTTTGATCAACCTAAGTTAAGTCTAGAACCACCCAAAATAGAGGTCCAAACTCCTCCTGGACCATAGGCATGGGACGAATAGTGCATGTATAAGGCACGACTTAGAATCAATTAGTGCGCCTTAGTGATAACATAACGATAGTAATCGGGTAGCAGGAGATGATAGTCTGTACCCACTGAATAATACGAGTAACACCCTATCTCGAGGGAGTTACGAAGTAATATTTATGTTGCACGGGGTGATCCGTTAGGCTAAAAAATTTAGGACCCCCCATCTTGTCTTAAAATCAACTATTTTTGTTTATCGGTAGATTTTGATAATAATTGCGCAACTTCTTGTCTTTCCCTCTTGTTTTGGACTAATTCATATAATTTGAGTTCGGCCGGGACCCACAGTTGTGGACCTCGAGGAATTCCTAACACCTTCACTTCGAGATAATTTGAGCCCTTACCCGATCTTTGGTGACGCAAACTGGTTAGACCAGAGTTACTTGCAAATAGGTTCCCTAACACACCTCAAACCCGTTAGGTGGAGAATCTCTCTTTTAACACCTTCCTTTAAAAGAGTTATCACGTGTCAAAGCCCGATTTCACGAGAAAAAAGGGGCGCGATAGCATGCGACTCTGCTGTGGAGTTTCTAGGCTCTTACCATAGCGAACTTGGTCTATATGAATTAGTCTTCTTTGATGAACATGTTTCCTTGTTTTTTATCGTTATATGAATATCCTACTACCTCTTTCCCTTTTTATGGTTACATGCACACCCTTTCCCCTATTTTTCCTTTATTTGAATTCGTATTAATATGCGAATCTTTGCTTAATTTAGGTTACAATATGCTTTTTTCTCTTATGTTTACTTGATCCAATTTTTTTTTTAAAATTTGCTACATCATGTCTCTCCCTACCCTTACACCCTTGCTTACTTTATTCACAATATCCACATCACGAACTAACTTCTTCCTTGTTTTTCTTTCTTTTTATGTCTTTATGTTTCATTTAATACTGCATTTACTGTCTTCATCATGCAAAATACTTGACAACATATTGTTTTATCTTTACATAAATCATGCTCCGCATCATATTTCACTCGTGCGTAACTAATACCATAGCGACGCTTGATGAGTGTCTGCGCTCTTCCTAAATCACCCTTTAAATTTGAAAAGACTTATTTTCGGTAAAACTAGTCGATCAGTGGTGCAGTCGATGATTCCGTTCCTTTCTTTCTCAAGTTGTCCACTTGAGGGCACCTGTCTAGACTCTTCTAGAAACCCCTAATCTAATATTAACTGTTCTTGCATCATGTCCAAACCTAGTACGGGTTAGAACGCTGTCCGTGTAATAACCCTCTAAGACAAGCCTTGTCCAAAGCCCGCTAGGATTTCCATAGTCCTAATGGACACAATCACGATATGTGCATTATTTGGAGAAAACGTGCCGATATGATGATCATTAATGTGTAAATAGTCAAATCCAGAGGGGGAAAGGGCTAACTTTATTTGTTTTGCAGAAATAAGGCACGAAGTCCCCATGTTTGACATGGTTCAAAATATCCCGCCTTTGCTGTTGGATTGGTGGGAAAACCTCTCACCAAGTGACAAAAATCATGTGAAAAGAGTCCTAAAAAATTTACCTTCCTTGTTAGATATTCAGCCGAACAATGTGTTAATTGAGTCCGCCACCATGTTCTGGGATGAGAAGAGAGCCATCTTCTGTTTTGGTGACATAGAAATGACTCCCCTTCTAGAGTAAATTGGAGGCTTCACGGGCTTCCATGGGATAGCCCTGGTTTGTTGGTACCGGAAAGCCGCACTTCTCGAGGTTTCCTAAAAATGATGGGTTTGAGGAAAAATGATGAGTTAGTCTGTCTAAAGAAATCTTGCATTCCATTCAATTTCCTTTATGAGCGTTATGGGCACAACAAGTCATATTGCCTTTATCATGATGAGTTTGCCATCACTTCTTTAGGTTGGACTCACCATTGGATTTTCGTATTAATTGTCTTCTTTCTAGGGATGCTGGTATTTCCAGTACAAGGAGAAATGATCCACACTCTCCTAGCTATGGTCTCTAATACCCTAATGGAAGGAATTTAGGGGCAAACTTACACTATTGTCCCAATGATCGTGGCTGAAATATACCGAGCCTTAGACCGTAGCAAAAAGGGATATTGGTATTTCGAGGGTTGCAATCTGTTGCTGTGAATATGGTTGTTGGAATACCTTCAGAGAGGAAAATACCGTCAAGAGTTTCCGCGGCGACCATGGAATGACCACATAGCTTATCACCTCCGAAGAAAATGACTTTTATCCCAGACAGGTTTGCACAACCGAGAAATGTTGTAGGCTGGGTGCATTTCTTTAGAAATTTGACTGATGACAAGATACATTGGATGTTTGAGTGGTTACCTAGTAGTGAATTCATCATCATATCGAGAGATGTTCCTCATCTAGTGCTAATCGTATTGAGGGGAATCTATCCTTGTGCTCCTATCAGAGTCATGAGGCAAGCTGGGAGAAAACAGGTTATACCGCGAGTTTCCAAAATGGTTCATTACAAAGCAGACTTCCAAGGTAATGCCATTCCATTAACGTTCAAGTCACATCACATGTGGCATCAAAAGATTGTTGTGGAGAAAAATATTATCGAGACAGATCGGTATCATGCCGGCCATGTGTATTTCTACACATCATGGTTGATCGATGACATAGCGGAAGAGGTCAAGCCAGGGGTTGATTTAAGGAATAGGGTCATAGATGACGGTGCTGAAGCACAAGTCAAATACATGAGGTTACACAAAAGGGTCTTCGAGTCTGAAGCCAGACATTTAGAACAACATAAAGTGGACATGGAAGTAATCAACGAATGGAGGGGAATCGCTAATAAGTCAATAAAGAGGTTGGAGTATTTGGAGCAGGGGTTAATGGAGCTTGAGGGACGGATGAGAAAAGGATCTCGGATTGTCATAACGCAGTGGGTAATGAAGGAGGACATCTAACAAGGGCATATCTGTTGTTGGGCATGCGCGACCTGGGGAATCTAATTGATGGGGAAAAGAAGGCCAAGCTTGGAGAAGCTCCCTCTGGGACCAAGTAGATTAGGAATGATGTTTTACTTATTCTCTAGATTCGTTTTCGATTGTAATAAGGCAAATGCCACTAGCGGCTCTTTATAATTACTATCGTTTTAGTAGAGATTTGGTCTATTTATCATATCAATGAAATGAAGCAGTCATCATCATCAAGTTTTCTCCAAATATATATGTCGCTAGGCCTACCTCGGGCATAATGAGGTCCCCAAATTAGGACGCGAATTTATAATCCCACAATATGTGTTTAAATACCGCAAAAATCCTTTTAATTCCCCTTACTGACTTGTTTACCTTTTCTTTTTATTCTTTTCTTTGTTTATTCCCATCCCCTAAGGTTGGTTTGTGCATACTGGCATCATCGGCATATCATACCAGATCTAGAGGTCCTCCACCACCTCCTCCTCCAAGTGATCCTAAGAACAAAGGAAAAGCTAAGATGGACGATATGAGTGGTATCAGGAAAGAAAACGCATACACATGCAAAACATGTTGAAACTTCGGATTGTCGGAGTACTCCGGCATAGAATGATTTGGTTTTGTGGTTAGAACAAAAGATATTGGAGTTACAAGGGGAACTTGAGTAGGTATGCAACTTGGCAAACCTTTCCCTTACCCTGAATGTTCCCAACGTCAACCACAAAAACATCCAGAACCCAGCACCTCCTCAAAACACACAAAACCAAACCCAAAAAATCCTCCCGCACCTTATCAATATGGCGCGCCTCCTCAAAATACTAATTCCCCATCAGTACCCACTCCTCAACAACATCATCATCATCCGACCTAGTATCCATAAACTACCACTTACCACACCTCAAAATGCACCACAACCTACTCCTGATCCCCAAAACTCAACCAATGATCACCACTACACCCAAATCCCTAGAGCACACCAAAGTAACCCCATATACGTGGAAACCTTACCCCATACTTCAAAACAAACCCTATATACACCGAAATCCGCCGAGAAGGACCTGCTCATCAAGAACATGGCGGAAGAACTTAAGAAGCTTACAAGTCGAGTCTAAGGTGTTGTAGGTGGTAAATTCATCGAAGGTTTGAACTATGAGGATTTGTGTATTCAACCAGACGTAGAGCTGCTAGAGGGTTACAAACCTCCTAAGTTCGAAATGTTCAACGGGACAGGTGATCCAAAGGTACATCTGAGGACATATTGTGATAAGCTCGTAGGGGTTGGTAAAGATGAAAGAATACACATGAATCTATTAATGAGGAGACTCATTGGAGACACCCTATCCTGGTACATCAGTCAAAACCCAAAGAAATAGGTCAATTGGGTAAGTATGGCGTCAGATTTTATGGATCAGTTTAGGTTCAATACAAAGAATGCACCAGACGTCTTCAATATCCAGAATCTTAAGAAGATGTCGACAAAAACTTTTCGCGAGTATGATACTCGATGGAGATCAGAGGCTGCGAAGTAAGGCCAGCATTGGAAGAAGAACAAATGAACAAGTTCTTTGCCCGAGCTCAGGATCCGCAATATTACGAGAGGTTAATGGTTATTGAAAACCATAAGTTTTCCGACATCATCAAATTGGGAAAAATAATAGAGGAGGGAATTAAGAGCGGAATGGTAACCAATTTCGAGGCACTCCATGCTACGAACAAAACCTTGCAGTCGGGGGGTATATCTAAAAAGAAGAAAGTAAAGGCTGTGATGGTAGCCCAAGGTCCGAAGTCTCCTCTCACACACCAAACACCTCTACCCACATATCAACCTTCATCTCCCAGATATCAACAACCTGCCACCATTTACCATACTTGAAACACTCAACCAACATATTACCACTCACCACCAGCACGCCAAAATTTCCAAAAACCAAGACCAAATTTTGACCGTAGACTGCCCGGAACCCATTGACCAGTTATATGAGAGATTGAAAGCTATTGGATATGTCACTCCCATTCCCGCCGTTGCAATGGAAAATTCCTCTCAGTGGGTCAATCCAAACAAAACATGATGTAACGACCCGGACGGTCGTTCCGCGAGATTAGCCCCGTTTCTCCTGTTTCTGCTTTATCATATGTTTCTTAGCCAATTTATGTTGTGTTGGGTCAGTTGGTTCGGGTTCGGAGTGGTCGTGGTGAGAATTGAGACACTTAGTCTCTTAAATTAGCTTAATAGTTGAAAAAATCAATTGGGAGTTGACTTATTGGTAAACGACCTCGGAATGCAGATTTTATAGATCGGATAAATTTGTTAGGTGATTTGGGACTTAGGAGTGTGTTCAGAATGAAGTTTCTATGTCCGATATAGAATTAGGCTTGAATTGATGAAAGTTAATTTTTGGCGATTTCCGATCAGCAGTGGAAAATAGGCTATCGGGGTCAGAATGGAATTCCAAAAGTTGGAGCAGGTTCATAATGTCATTTTGAATATGTGTGCAAAATTTCAGGTCAATCGGAGGTGTTTTGGTTGGTTTCGGCATCATTGGCAAAATTTTGAAGTTTCAAAGTTAATAGGCTTGAATTTAATGTGATTCTGGTATTTTTCCGTTATTTTTGGTATTTCGAAGGCTCGACTAAGTTTGAATAAGGTTATGGGTTGTTGTGGCATGTTTGGTTGAGGTCCCGAGGGCCTCGGGTGTGTTTTGGTAGGTTAACGGATCAAGTTGGGATGTTGGAAGTTGCAAATTTTGCTGGTGTTCTGTTCTGGTGTCCTTCTATGCGATCGCATAGGCTAGTTGAGGGCAACATGGGTTTTTATGCAGTACGATCGCGTGGGTGGAGGCCGCGATCGCGTAAGAGTGGGTCCTGTGTGCAGTGCGATCGCGTGGGTAAGGTCTGCGATCGCATAGGGTGTTCTAAGGCG
>ML369158.1:12740-25060 GCA_005239525.1 Nicotiana knightiana
GGGGGGGGGGGGGGGGATGAGTGTTTGAGCTATTCAAACGCGTGTGTTTGTACGCGAATGAATAGAGTGGGCTGGTCTGTGCATCGCAAACACATCCCTGGAAATGCGATCGCACTGAGGAAAATTAATTGCTTGGCAGAATGTTTTAAAGGCCATTTGTGCGAGATTAACTCATTTTCCTCCATTATTGAACGAGTTGGGAGCTCTTTTGAGAGGGTTTGAAGAGGAAATCGAAGGGAATCACTTGGAGGTAAGGTTTTCAACTTCATAACTCGTTTCTATGTCGTTTTCTAAGTAATTAAACCGGAAAATTGTCGAAATTAAACCCAAATTTGGGGAAGAAAGGTGCATGGAATTTGGAATTTTCTTTTGAGGATTTGAGTGGGCAATTGTGGTCCGATTTTAGTGTTCTTGGTATGTATCGAATCGTGGGAGGACGAGGATTCTAGTGATGTAAATTTTATGAAATTCCGAGATGTGGGACTGGGGCTCGGATTTTGCCGAATTTCGAGATTTTTGTATAAATTGATAGTTTTCGATTGGGTTGTGTTCCTTTGGCGTATATTGATGATGTTAATCTGGTTTTGGTTAGATTCGGAGCAATCGGGAGCCAATTTGAGGGGTAAGAGCATCGCAGATTAGTATTGTGGCCCGTTAGAGGTAAGTAATGGTTATAAATCTTGTCCTGAGGGTATGAAACCCCGGACTTCATATTCCTCACTATTTTTAGAATGGCGCACATGTCGGATGACGAGTATGTGGCGCCCACTGATTTTTGGATTGGACTTGGTCCTCTCCGCGGCAACCATTGAGTTGCGTATTTTACTCTAAATCATATGTTAAATTGTGTTCTAAAGACTATTGCTATATTTGGGCTATAAGCCATGTTTGGGACCTTGTGCCGACTTGTTTGGACCCCTTGGGGGCCTTTTACTGCTATTTCCTTACTATTGGTTTATGATTTATACTCAGTCATATTGTGCATAACTGTTCGAAACTCAGCCTTATTTACACTATTTTGAAGATATAAAATGATGTTTTGGGTCGAGTACCCCGTTTTACTGATACGCCTGAGGGGCTTTTGAGAGGTTCTGACTGAGTGAGGTCGAGGGCCTGATTTGTGAGGATATGATACGTCACGAGGTGGCTTGACATTAGCGCTTGGGCTGAAGGAGACCCTCCGGAGTCTGTACACACCCCCAGTGAGCGCAGGTACCTACTGAGTGAGAGCGCCGAGTGATGAGTGATTGAGAGGCATGAGTGACAATGAGGTTGCCCGAGGGGCTGATACTGAGTGGATGTGAGGTGCTGAGTGATGTTCTTCTCAAGGGGCGATTTATGATTCATGATTTTGCCCGAGGGGCTACTTATGATTTATTTCATTTTACACTAAATCCTTCAGTTATTTTTATTTTTGAAATTGTTGGAAAACACATTTATCAAAAGATTTTTTCTGAAGTTGGTTTTAAGGCATGATGATTTCATATATCTATGTACATACTATTGGAAAGAAAGGCGGTGCATATTGTGAACTGATGATATTGGATTTTATGTGTTTTTTGCCGCTTAGACTTGATTTATTTTCATTACTACTGAGTTGGCGTACTCACATTACTCCCTGCACCCCTGTGTGCAGATACATGTGCTGATACTGAGAGTTAGCCATCTATTTCGTGCGGAGCCGGAGTTCGGGATATAGAGGTAGCTGTTCAGCGTCTGCATCATCTCTGGTTTCCCTTCTTTTGTTGTATCTAGCTATTCGTTCGGAGGTTTTGTATTATAATAGTGGACTTGTTGGTATATTTCTTAGATGGTCATGACATGTTGACTCCGGATTTTAGGGATGGTTTAGACTATTTAGCTATTTATTTTGCCTAATGAACTCAGAAATTCTGTATACTTTATGAAATGATGAAAATGGTTGGGATTTTAGAAAGAAACTGTAATTATGTGATTATTGACTAGCCTAGTTCCATGATAGGCTCCATCACGGTCGATTTAGGATTTGGGGTCGTGACACATGTGCCTACCACTCGGGCATGTAGGGTCACACTATTGACGAATGTCGCACTCTGAAAGACAAGATCCAGACATTAATTGACAACAAAATTATACAAGCAAAAGAGGCTGCACCAATGTCCGCAATGATCCCCTCCCAGATCACAGAGGCAAGGGGGTAAATGTTATAGAAATTGATGAAGAATGGGATCCGGAAGGGTCAATTGTGCTCATTCGAGAAGGGGACAATCCTAAAAAACCTATTGTCACTCTCACTCCTATTGTGGTACAGATACAGTCACCGATTGAAGTTGAGGTAACCGCACCAACTCCATTCGAGGTTGAAGTAACAACGCCCTCAGCCACGCCAGCTCTGTTCGAAGTAGAAGTGACCACACCATTCACCGTGACGGTAGCACCCATACCATCCTTCAAGTCCAATTCTGTACCCTGGGACTATGCTGCAGAAGCAAGAAGGAAAGGAGAGGAAAAAATAGAAGAAACTGGGGTAGCACAAGGTATGACCAGAACCTGTAGGGTTTACACGCATGAGTATTTGGGAGGAACAAGTAAAGAAGCCACTTCCAAGAAACCTATCATTGAAACCGGCCCGAATGATCTTTGGAGAAAGGTGCAAGCAAGAGAGTATTCAATGGTTGATCATCTGAGCAAAACCCCTGCTCATATATCCATTCTATCACTACTGCAGAATTCTGAAGCACATAGGAATGCATTGTTGAAAGTGTTGAACGAGGCTTATGTACCCAACAACATTACCAGTGGAGAAATAGCCAATATGGTAGGACAAGTCTTGGAAAGCCATAAAATCACTTTCCACGAAGATGAATTTCCGCCGGAAGGATTAAGCCACAACAGGGCACTGCATATCACAGTGTAGTGCGAAGACAAATTTATTGCTAGGGTTTTGATAGATGAAGGTTCAAGTCCCAACATTTTTCCATTAACTACTTTGAAGAGATTGGGTAAAGGTTTGCATCAAATACGGGCAGGAACTAAGAACGTGAAAGAAATCGATGGGTCTCAAAGAGCCACGATCAGAGAAACCAACCTCTGTTTGCAAATGGGCCCAACTTGGTTTGATGTTGAATTCCAAGTGCTCGATATATCCACCTCATACAATCTTCTGTTGGGACGACCTTGGATACACACTTTTGGGGCCGTAGCCTCCACTCTACATCAGGTTGTGAAGTTTGAATGGAACCATCAAGAAGTGATCATTTATGGAGACGGGAGTAACCATATCTACACCAACCAGACTGTTCCAGGTATGGAGAATAAGAGGAAGTTGGGTGGAGAGACTTACCATCACATTGAGTGTGTTAACGCAATAGAGAAGGATAAACGGTGCAGTAGAAAAATAAAGAGCATAGTGGCATGAGCAGGGTATGAACCTTGTAAAAGGCTCGGAAAGAATCTCCAGGGTATCACCAAACCAATATAGCTAAAGTGTCACGGCACAACCTTCGGACTTGGATATCATTATACCTAACACGAATATCAGAATTGGTCGCCACCATGGCACGGTCCTCATTACCTCCTTGAGCAACCGATACCACATTTGAGCCAATCCTTCCATCAGGCCGATATGATGTGGGGATCTGAAGAAGATGAAATTCTAGCGGGTTTAAGGAATATATTCTTGGAGGATGAAGATATAGATTGCAGCGTAACAATTGAGGAGGAGGAGGAGGAAGGCCTCATTATCCAGACAGTAGAGAAGAGAGATGTTCTCAGGAACAAGACTGTCACACCATCAAGGGCCCACCGAGTTTCGGGGTAGCCTAGCTGCTAGTGTCATTTATTTTGAAAACGATTCTTATGAGTACTTTTAAAAAGATTTCAGTATTTTGTTTTGAAACAATTATTTGAATCATTAAAATCGCTTTGTTTCACATCTTGATACTTATCAATGGTTTGCTATTTTATTATTTTTTTACTATCCTTTACATTTTTCTCTCTATAACATTACTATTACTTATCTTGATGAACCAACAAATGTGAAATGTAATGAGACAACGCAACATAAGGATATTGACTCAGAGGAAATAGAAGAAGAAGATATAATACCTGAGGAAATTGTCAGAGAAGTGGAAAATTTTGAGAACAAGCCCAAGTCCAATCTAGACGAAACCGAGATAGTCAACTTGGGAGATTCTGAAACAGTTAAGAAAACCCGCATAAGCATTCACTTTTCACCATTAGAAAAGGAAGAATACACCCGTTTCCTGAAAGAATATGAGGATATTTTCGCATGGTTTTATGATGATACGACTAATTTGAATACATCTATAAAGGCTCATAAACTACCTACCAATCTAATGTGTTCACCGGTAAAGCAGAAGCTCAGAAAGTTCAAACCAGATATGAGTCTGAAAATCAAAGAAGAGGTCACCAAGAAGATCAAAGCTAAGGTTCTCAGAGTGATTGAATATCTGACCTGGTTGGCTAACATCGTGCCAGTTCTGAAGAAGGATGGGAAAGTCAGAGTATGTGTTGATTATCGGGACTTAACCAAAGCAAGTCCCAAAGATAATTTCCCATTACCCAATATACACATACTAATTGACAACTATTCCAAGCATGAACTCCTATCCTTCATGGATTGCTTAGCAGGATATCATCAGATCTGGATGGATGAGGAAGATGCCAAGAAGACAACTTTTATTACACCATGGGGGGTGTACTGCTATAAAATGATGACATTTGGTCTGAAGAATGTTGGGGCCACTTATATGAGAGCCATGAAAACTATTTTCACGACATGATACATAAGGAGATAGAAGTGTACATGGACGAAATCATCATCAAATGTAAGACGGGTACAAATCACATAGCAGACTTGAGAAAGTTCTTTGATTGGCTTTGAAAGTATAATCTGAAACTAAATCTCGCAAAATGTGCCTTCGGAGTCCCTGCTGGAAAGTTGTTAGGATTCATCGCCAGTCGCCGAGGAATAGAGCTAGACCCATAAAAGGTCAAGGCTATCCAGGAGTTGCCATCGCCAAAGAACAAGAAAGACGTGATGAGTTTCTTGGGGTGTCTCAATTATATCAGCCGCTTCATAGCCCAATCGACCATGATCTGTGAGCAAATTTTCAAAATGTTAAAGAAGGATTCTGCAACAAGTTGGACTGAAGACTACCAAAAAGCTTTTGACATAATCAAGGAATATTTGTCCACACCACCAGTTCTGGTCCCACCGGAACCTGCCAGACCTCTGTTACTCTATCTGTCCGTACTAGATGGAGCTTTCGGTTGTCTCTTGGGACAACACGATGAGACGGGGAGGAAAGAGCAGGCTATATACTATTTGAGTAAGAAGTTCATACCCTATGAAGTACGGTATTATTTGTTGGAACGCACCTACTGTGCTCTGACATGGATAACTCAGAAACCGAGGCACTACTTCTGTGCCTATACCACATATCTTATATCAAGGATGGATACTCTGAAGTACATTTTCCAGAAACCCATGCCTGCAGGGAAGCTAGCAAAATGGCAGATACTGTTGAGTAAATTTGACATCGTCTATGTAACTCAGAAGACGGTTAAGGGACATGCATTACCAGATTATCTTGCAGAAAATCCTGTAGGAGGAGAATATGAACCACTAAAAATATAATTTCCCGATGAAGAAGTATAATTTGTAGGGGAAGATATCACCGAAGCCTACAACGGTTGGAGGATGTTTTTTGATGAGGCTGCAAATTTTAAAGGAGTGGGTATCAGAGCCGTTTTAGTGTCAGAGACAGGTCAACATTACCCGGTATCCGCAAAACTAAGATTTTTGTGTACTAACAATATGGCACAATATGAGGCTTGCATCTTGGGGCTGAATCTGGCCGTTGACATGAATATCCAAGAATTGCTGGTAATTGGCAATTCAGACCTTTTGGTACATCAGGTTCTAGGAGAGTGAGCTATAAAGAATACCAAGATATTACCATATCTATATCATGTGCAAGGGATAATGAAGATGTCACGCTCCCTTTTTTCTCGTGAAATCGTGTTTCGACATTTCTGAGACAACTCCCTTCCTTTTGGGATAGGATATGGGATTTGAAGAGTCGCCACCTAACGGATTAAGGTGCGTTAGGGAACCTAGGTTAATTAACTCATGAAACTAGTTTGCATCACCAGAGATCGGGTAAGGGCTCGAAATTACCTTAAGGGGAAAGTGTTAGGCACCCCTCGAGGTCCACAACGGTGGGTCCCAGCCAAACTTAATTAAGCGAATTAGTCTTTAAAGGAAAATAAATCAATTTAGACTACTATTATTTTAAAACAGGAATTAAAGTGGTCCTAAGTTTTTTAGCCTATAGGATCATTTCCACGCAATACTTGGTAACTTTCCTTAGGTGGGGTGCTACACATAGTATTAGAGCACAGGTCATCATCTCCTTTACTACCCAATTACTATCTTTCAGTTGTTACTTAAGCATTTTAGTAACTTCTAACTCGTGTCTTATGCGTGCACTACCCGTCCTTTTCCTATGGTCCTGGAGGTGTTTAGGACATCTATTTAAGGTGGTTCTAGGCTGACCTAGGTTGCTAAAAATGAGAAAAAAATCTAGGCGAAAAACCAAATTCAAATAGGACTGTCACAGAAGAACAGCTAAAGGCTCATGTTAACCTCCACAAATAGTCAACAAATGCACACAACTTTATCAGCAAATTTCATTAATTTAGGATCATATAGGCAGGATATCTAGATGTATAGAAACAGAATGTAGAGAAGTAGTTTGTTTAAGACGGGCATCAAGACCTATCAATTTGCCTACTGATTTTGATTAAGCTATGAATCTGGGCAAATTCCAAGCAGCGAGAGATCACAGTTTTAGGCCCAGAATTCTTAATAAACCTACATGTTTGCCTAAGTGATAACCAGAACAGAATCCTATAGGGATGGTATCTACAACTGTTAATTAGAGACCTTTAACAATGAGTTACTGATTTTAACAGACAAGTTTTTATCTCTTTAGATCCTATAAGCGACTTTTGCAGAATCAGTTAACTCCGATAGGTATGATTTCTAAATGTTGAAACTGATTACAAGCATAATTTCTAAACTTACAACTGATTTACCCTATAGGCATGATATCTATTAGTTTAAACCCTATAGACATGATTTCTAGGTTTTGAAACTGATTCCTTTTATTCCTGTAGACATGGTATCTAAGTTGAAACTGATTTTTATTTCCTATAGGCATGATATCTATTAGTTTAAACCCTATAGACATGATTTCTAGGTTTTGAAACTGATTCCTTTTATTCCTGTAGACATGGTATCTAAGTTGAAACTGATTTTTATTTCCTATAGGCATGATATCTATTAATCACGTTGGGGCAGAATTTTTAAAGAAAATTTCCAGGAAAGTTTATTACCTCAAAAAAATAGAATCCTATATACATGACCACTAATGCACATTGAGATTGGAAATATGTGTATATTCTACAAATATTGTCACAACCCGAAATCCAACACAGGTTGTGATGGCGCCGAACACCGGAGTCAGACAAGCCAAAACATTAATTAATTGAAATAAGTTTCCGTTTTAAAACATTTATGAAAAACACTTCCTTTCACTTCATTACATAATAACCAAAAAAAAGTCTGTTAATTAAAACAATTGTTTAAAGATTTCACTTAAGCAATTATATCCCAATACATATCCCAGAACCCGGTATCACAAGTACATGAACAATTTCTAAGAATTCAACAATCATTACAAGCCTGTCCGAAATGCAACTGGATAAGGAAATTTAAAGGAAATAGATACAGTACGAAGGAGACTTTGTCAGCTGCGGATCGCCCCCGGATGATGCAGCTTGCCTAAGTCTCCGAATCCTCCACATTGCTATGAAAGTACCTATGCAATAAAAATGCACAGCAAGTGTAACATGACTACAAAAATAACGTGTACTCATTAAGTCGCCCGCCTAACCTCAGAGAGGTAGTGATGAGAGGTCGAACTAGACACTCACTAAGGTCCAACAATATAATATATGAAAAAATATGGTGAAATACATTAGACATGTAAGAAAGTGAGCAGCGAATACGTATCAAGTACAGAAATCCAGGTAACTACCGAGAATAAACAACAAAGTACGCTTTCCTTTTTCCAAAATACATGTCAGGCCAATATCAATAAAACCGTAACAAATAATCATGCGCACACAAGGATAAGACAACCAGCAAGAGTCGAAGGGATTTCTAATCACTGAATAGGCATAAAGCATCCCCCGCTCACGAATCATACCTGTGACTCGGGTGCTGACACATTTATACCAAATTACCATAAAGATTCCCTCGATCGCGAATCATACCTGCGATTCAAGTGCTGACACACTTATACTGAATATTATAAAGCTTCCCCCGCTCACGAATCATACCTGTGACTCGGGTGCTGACACATTTATACCAAATTACCATAAAGATTCCCTCGATCGCGAATCATACCTGCGATTCAAGTGCTGACACACTTATACTGAATATTATAAAGCTTCCCCCGCTCACGAATCATACCTGTGACTCGGGTGCTGACACATTTATACCAAATTACCATAAAACTTCCATCGATCGCGAATCATACATGCGATTCGAGTGCTGGCACACTTATACTGAATATTATAATGTTTCATCCGCTCACGAATCATACCTGCGACTCAGGTGCTGACACATTTATACCAAATTACTGTAAAGCTTCCCTCGATCACGAATCATACCTGCGATTCGAGTGCTGAAACACTTCTACTGAATATTATAAAGCTTCCCCTGCTCGCGAATCATACCTGCGACTCGGTTGCTGACACATTTCCACACATTAAATCCGTATTTTATCAAGAAAATAGTTTTCTCAGGAAAGTGGTAGAATCCTTATTAAAAGAAACAAGAAATATAGGTTTTGAAACTCATTTGTCAAGTTTAATGACATTCCACGATACAACCTAGTCCAGGTTCACAAATATCCATAGAGAGATAAATTCTCTTTTTAGAAGATTAACAAGATGAACTCTAGTTTTCTTTTAGATATTCAATTACGTCTTCGATTATATTAGCAGTTTAATATTACATGCAAGATTACAGGTATAACACGTAAGGCATGCTAGTGGGTCCTAGACTACCTGGACATGACATAATAGTATCTACGCACGGAATCCCGTCACCTCGTGCGTACGTAGCCCCCAAAGATAATAGCATGTATTGAATTAATTCACCTAGGGGGACGATTCCCCCTCACAAAGTTAGAAAGGAGACTTACCTCGCTCTGAAATTCCAACACCGGCTTCCAAGCCCCTCCGATGACTCCAACAGACGCAAAACGCTCCGAAACTACCACATAATGGCAAAGCAATGAAAATTCATCCTAATAATCACAACTAATTCAGATTATATACTTTCCCAACCCCGCTCGGAGAAATGACCAAACTGCCCTCAGGCCCACGTGCCCGGAAATCCGGAATTCTTGAAGATACATGCTACCCATAGCTCTACTAGTTCAATTATGCAATTTACTCTACATTCCATACTCGAATTCGTGGCTAAATTCCAAATTTACCTTTCTAGGTTTTTCTTCAAAAACCCCAATTTTTCCCACATTTCCCATATCAAATTTATGTAGTGATCTTGTATTTATCTAACAAACGGAAGGAGTTTACTTACCTTGATGCCTGACGAGAATCCTCCTTGAAATGCTCTCCAAAAATCGCCCATGACAATGAAAAATGGGTGAGAAATGACATAAACCCGTCTTTAAAACATTCTGCCCAGGCCTCTTTCGCACCTGCGATCCAATGGCCGCTCCTGCGGCTCCGCACCTGCGGAAATTCCATCGCAGGTGCGGCTCTGACTTGACCTAGCAAATTCCCGCTCCTGCGATCCCCTCTTCGCACCTGCGATTCCGCAGGTGCGACCAATCTTCCGCACCTGCGGCCTCCTCAGCTCCAGCCCCAATCTCGCACCTGCGGCGCCCTTAGCCGCACCTGCGGTCAAAGCCTCGCAGGTGCGATTACACNTTCCCGCTCCTGTGATCCCCTCGGAATCGCAGGTGCGACCAATTTTCTGCACCTGCGGCTTCCTCAACTCCAACCCCAATCTCGCACCTGCTGTCAAAGCCTCGCAGGTGCGATTACACTAGATGACAGCAACCTTCAGCCTTCTCCAACTTCAAATATTGATCCATCAATCACCCGGAATCCACTCAGGGCCCCCGAGACCCCGTCCAATCACACCAACCTATCCTAAAACATGACACGGACTTGCTCGAGCCCTCACATCACATTAAATAATGCCTAAATCACGAATCACACTCAAATCCAATTCTTTAAGAGCTTAGCATTTCAAACTTCTACATCCGACGCCGAAACCTATCAAATCACGTCCAATTGACCTCAATATTTTTCACATAAGTAATATTCGACATTACGGACCTGCTTCAACTTCCAGAATCGCATTCTGACCTCGATATCAAAACTTCCACTTCCAGTCGGATTTCTCAAAAAACAATTTCTATCTCTAGCCAAATGACGTCAAAATGACCTACGGACATCTAAATTCCCTTTCAATCGCGCTCCCAACTCCAGAATCACCATACGAAGCTATTCCCAGACTCAGAATCCCAAACGGACATCAACAATACTGAAATGCACTTCAATCCCAAATCTATGAAATTCTTCTAAAATGCTAACTTCCATAATATACACCGAGGCGCTCCCAGGTTATCCAAAACCCGAGCCGGACATACACCCAAGTCAAAAATCATCATACAAACCTGCTGGAACCTTCAAATCCTGATTCGGAGGTCGTTTACTCAAAATTTCAATCTTAGTCCATTTCTCCAACTTAAGGCTTTTGAAATGAGAATTTTCTTTCCAAATAAATTCTAAACTTTCTGAAATTCAATTCCGACCATGCACACAGGTCATAATACCTGAAACGAAGCTGCTCACGACTTCAAATCGCTGAACGATGCGCTAGAGCTCAAAACGACCGGTCGGTTCGTTACATTCTCCCCCACTTAAATCGACGTTCGTCTTCGAACGTGTTAAGAATTGCTCTGGAGTTATCTGAAATCACCGTTTAACATTTCGAGCACCTGCCCGTGCTACCACAACCTAGTCGAGCACAATAGCTTGATCAAATCTGGATATTTCTTCTTTATTCCATATAATAAGCTTAGAATTCATTCAAACACCTGAAATTTTCTCTAGCCAGGCCTAGTTCCAATATATAAGCACTGCATCAACTAACACACAATATACTAGATCATAACTGCATACCCTTGCTGAATCGGCACCATGCACCGCATAACTTCATCATCTGACCACAATGACTCTCCTTGAACCTTAATAGACAAGGTCCACGAATCTGCTATAATGCTGACGATACCTCCACAACAGAGGAAATGTGCAGAAATTCATACTCAACTACAGCGTTAACAAATCCTTGAATACCTCATCTTGACTAGAATCATCACTTCATTATGAACCTGAATAATGGTATTTGCTCTTTAATATACACTTCACATAACCCCATCGCACTGATCCCTGATCTGATAATCTCATCTCACCCAGTATGAATTGCTCAGACAACAAATCACCCAAATATGGCCAACAACCTCACATGATACCACATCGTGCCAACATACCATAACTCGAATATGATAATAAGAAACGACTCAGGATGGAACTATTCAGCTCACGCAATGAATATGAATTCTTACCAGAAAATAGGAAATAAAACACAAGAAAATAAATACATATTAACCCTTCTCATCATCACAATGTTGCGGCGTGCAACCCAATCCAAATAACATACCCGTGGCAGCGTGCCACATGATCCCATCATAAACCTCTCATAAGGAAATATACACGGAGCTGAATCACTCACTATAACAAATTACTGAATATCGATCACAAGCACGCTAAGTGCATAATACCATCCTCGGGAGACTGATAGAGCCGTATGCAACAAAACTCAAGCACAACTGAGGTGCGATATATATACACTCTGGATCTCAAGAGCTATCCTGCTCACATAACATCCCCACTACGCGGGACCTCAACACACAAGAAATTATCAAAGCCGTTTCACAACTCACACGGCACAATCACAATAATACATGAATTTGACGAATAAAGAACAACACCCGCTTTTCTAATACCTTTCCATGAAAAGCGATCTACTGAAGGAACATGCCTGGCTCATACGGAGTCTATAATTATATTTAAATCCATCTACAAACATCGATCCACCTTGCTCGCACCAACTAAGCTAATAGCTTTTGCCTGGGTCCATATTA
>ML369159.1:2121-16064 GCA_005239525.1 Nicotiana knightiana
TCTATGTGCCTTATATGTATCTTTAGGTGTTCTTTGAGCTGCCTATTACTTTTGAATTGATATGGAAATGTGGAAAGTTGCATTTGAATTCCCAGTTGAATAATCCTTGTTACAAGTATAGCCCCTACTGAGCTTATTGATAAATTCGGTATGTATATGTATATATATGAGAGTCAGCACTCGAGTCGCAGGTATGATTCATGATCGAGGGAAGCTTTATGATATTCAGTATAAGTGTGTCAGCACTCGAATCGCAGGTATGATTCGCGATCGAGGGAGCTTTATGATATTCAGTATAAGTGTGTCAACACTCGAATCGTAGGAATGATTCGCGATCGAGGGGAGCTTTATGGTAATTTAGTAAAAATGTGTCGACACCCAAGTCACAGGTATGATTCGTGAGCGGGGGAAGCTTTACGACTAATCAGTGATTAGATACTCCTTCGACTCCGGCCGATTGTCTTACCCTTGTGTGCGCCTAGCTATTTAGTACTGCTTTCATTGATATTGACTTGACAGATATTTGTAGGAAAAGGAAAGGGTACATTGTTGCTTATTTTCAGTAGTTTTCTAGATTTCTGTACTTGCTAGGTATTTGCTGCTTACTGTCTATTGCATTTTGTTATATCCTGTTTTGTATTATTACAGTTGGACCTTAGTGAGTATCAAGTCAACCTCTCGTCACTACCTCTTCGAGGTTAGGCGGGACACTCATTGGGTACATATATATTTATGTACTCATGCAGTACTTCTGTACTTAATTGTACAGGTTCTGAGGCTGGTGCTTCTGGTTATCCGACCGGAGCTTGACGTATATTCTGGACCTGACTCCACGGTGAGCTGCCTCCCTTGGCAATTCTCAGCAGTGCTATGGAGTTATCTTTTGTTCATTTCTGTTTACTTCTCTCAGACAGCAGTACAATTTGGCTAATCTTTTGTATATTCTACTAGTTTTCCTGTTGACTTGTGACGCTAGTTCCTGGCATGCACATAGTAGACTCTTTATTTTGGGACTGTATATATTGGATCATGATCATTGTGGCTGTAATTACTTAAGTCTGTTAATGTTTCCACTTTTACTTAAATGATCTAAGCTGAAAAGTTTGGGAATATGTTGGGTTGGTATGTCAAATAAGGATAATCTCACTAGTAAATAACTGTTGGCTTTCCTGACTCCGGTGTTGGGCACCATCACGACCTGTGTTGGATTTTGGGTCATGAGAACATGGTATCAAAGCACTAGGTTCACATAAGTCTCACGAGTCACGGGCAGACCCAGTAGTGTCTTGCGGATCGGTACGGAGACGTTTGTACTAATCTTCAAGAGGCTACAGGGTGTTAGGAAAACTCTCTTTATTTATATTCTATCATGCAATCGGTGATGTACTTAAACTCATTCTTCTATTCTCTCACAGATAGTGAGGACGCGCGCATCCGATGTTCTTGATTCGGGAGATGCCGCTATCCCTGCCGCCCGAGGTCGTGGTAGAGGTAGGGGGTAGGGCACCGGCCCGAGGTAGGGGACGAGGGCATCCCGGAGCTATTCCAGTTGCACCACTGGAGGATCCCATATTAGAGGAGCAGGATGAGGTGCCTCCAGTAGATCCTGCTCCAGCGGACTTCATGACAGCGCCATGCTTCCAGGAGGTTATGGGCCATATGATGAGATTCATGGACACCATATCCCAAGCTAGTTTATTTCCAGCAGATCCTTCCACTTCACAAGCGGGAGGGGGAGTCCAGACCCCTACCGCCCAGGCCGTACGACAGGCAACAACAACACATCATACCTAGGATACACTGCCCATGGGTGGTACCCAGCATGTAGTAGCAACACCGGAGCCCAGATCAACTGTGGATGGCAATCAGCACAATATGTTAGATAGATGGACTCGATTGCGCCCTCCAGTCTTCGGGGGTGAGCAAGGTGAGGATGCCCAGGACTTCATTGATAGGTGCAGGGATAGATTGCATAACATGGGGATCCTAGCATCCCATGGAGTTGATTTCACCACATTCCAGTTAGAGGGCAGAGCTCGCAGGTGGTGGCAGTCTTATATTCTCAGTAGGCCAGCAGATTCTCAAACTGTCGCTTGGGATCAGTTCACACAGATGTTCTTGGACAGATATATTCCACCCTCTGAGAGGGAAGAGCTGCGGGGTCAGTTCGAACGGTTAGAGCAGGGGCAGATGTCCGTGACAGATTATGAGGCCAGATTTTCAGAGCTGTCACGCCATGCACTTATGATATTACCCACCGATGCTGAGAGAGTGCGGAGTTTTGTAGCAGGGTAGCATCCAGCTATTAGATCTACCATGGCTCGAGAGGTGGATATGGGTACTCCTTATCAGCTCGTAGTGGAAATTGCTCGTAGGACCGAGGGCTATCGGTCGAGGATCAGGGAGCAGGGTCAGCAGGATAAGAGGGTTAGGTTCTCAGGAGATTTCAGGGATGCCCCAGCTAGGAGCAGAGGTCACTTTGGGGGTGGTCAACCCAGCAGGACTTCTTATTCAGCACCTCCACTACCTCCCCGAGGTGTTCCAGTTAGGCCCAAGTTCAGTGCCATGCCAGAGCGCTCCAATCGTCTTCCAGCTATTCAGAGTTCTCCTAGTGGTTACTCCAGTCCCTAGAGATCCTCAAGTTCTTATTCAGTGCTATGCCTGAGGGTTCACATCGCTCTCTGTCCATTCAGGATTTTTCTTCTTCGGGACAACAGGATATGTCACCTATGATATGTTACGAGTGCGGGGATATGGGCCATGTGAGAAGGGCTTGTCCCAAGTTTTGGGGCAAGACAGTGCAGCAGGGTTATCAACCTATGAGTCCAGAACCAGCAGTCCTGCCACCTAAGGGTGGAGGACAGGTCAGCAGGGGTCGTCCTAGAGGGGGAGGCCAGTCTGGAGGGGGTCAGTCAGCTCATGTTCACTCCGGTGGGGCTCAGTCTTCAGGTGCTCCAGCCAGATTCTATGCCATTCTGGCCAGATTAGATGCAGTGGACTTAGACACCGTGATCACATGTATTATCTCAGTATGTGGTAGAGAGGCTTCAGTATTGTTTGATCCAAGATCCACTTATTCATATGTTTCAGCCCTATTTGCTCCTTTTCTGGATGTTTCTCGTGAGTCCTTGGGATCTCATATATATGTGTCCACTCCTGTGGGCGATTCTGTGGTGGTAGACCGGGTTTATCGGTCTTGTGTGATCACCTTCTGTGGGTTCGAGACCAGAGCTGACCATTTATTGCTCGACATGGTTGATTTTGAGGTTATTCTAGGCATGGATTGGCTATCTCCTTATCATGCCGTGCTTGATTGCCATGCCAAGACAGTTACTTTAGCCATGCCCGAGTCGCCTAGGCTGGAGTGGAGGGGTTCTTCAGTTAGTGCAGCCAGCCGGGTTATTTCATTCATGAAGACTCGACATATGGTCGAGAAGGATTTTCTGGCCTATCTTACTTATGTATGGGACACCACCGCCGAGTCCCCGACTATCGATTCAATGCCAGTTGTCCACAATTTTTCTGATGTATTTCCTTTAGACCTCCCAGGCATGCCTCCATATTGAGATATTGATTTCTGCATTGAGTTAACTCCAGATACTCAGCCTATATCCATTCCTCCGTACCGTATGGCCCCTAAGGCGTTGAAGGAGCAGCTTGAGGATTTATTAGCTAAGGGGTTTATCAGGCCGAGTGTATCGCCATGGGGTGCCCCAATTCTATTTGTGAAGAAGAAGGACGGGTATATGCGGATGTGTATTGATTACCGCTAGTTGAATAGGGTGACCATTAACAAGTATCCTCTGCCGTGCATTGATGATTTATTTGACCAGTTTCAGGGTTCTTGCGTGTTTTCTAAAATTGATTTGAGGTCGGGTTATCATCAGTTGAAGATTCGGGCCTCAGATGTTCCGAAGACTGCATTTCGTGCCAGATATGGCCATTACAAGTTCCTAGTGATGTCCTTTGGCCTGACTAATGCCCCAGCAACATTCATGGATTTGATGAATAGGGTGTTCAGGCCGTATATTGATTCCTTCGTCATTGTCTTCGTTGCTGACATTTTGATCTATTCGCGGAGCCTGGGTGAGCACGAGCAGCATTTGAGAGTTGTGCTTCAGACCTTGCGAGAGCAGAAGCTATATGCTAAGTTCTCCAAGTGTGAGTTCTGGTTAGAGTATGTGGAATTTCTGGGGCATATGGTATCCGGAGAGGGTATCAAGGTTGATCCTCAGAAGATTGAGACAGCTCAGAGTTGGCCGCGTTCTACTTCAGCTATAGAGATCAGGAGCTTTCTGGGCCTAGTAGGTTACTGTCGCCGATTTGTGGAGGGTTTCTCTTCTATTGCAGCTCCATTGACTAGATTGACTAAAAAGAATGCCCCATTTTGATGGTCTGACGAGTGTGAGGCGAGCTTTCAGAAGCTCAAGACAACATTGAGCTCAAAACCAGTTCTAGTATTGCCTTCCGGTTCTGGGATGTACACAGTATATTGTGACGCTTCACACATTGTCTTGGGGTGTGTATTGATGTAGGAGGGGAGAGTTATTGCTTATGCTTCACGCCAGCTGAAGGTTCATGAGAAGAATTACCCTGTGCACGATTTGGAGTTGGCGGCGATTGTTCACGCTCTTAAGATTTGGAGGCACTACTTGTATGGAGTATCGTGTGAGGTTTATACAGACCACCGTAGCTTGCAGCACTTGTTCAAGCAGAAGGATCTTAATTTGAGGCAGCGTAGATGGATTGAGTTGTTGAAATATTATGATATCACCATTTTTTGTCACCCGGCAAGACTAATGTGGTAGCAGATTCTTTGAGCAGGAAGGCAGAGAGTATGGGTAGCTTGGCTTATATTGCAGCAGAGGAGATACCTCTAGCCCTGGACATTCAGTCCTTGGCCAATCGCCTAGTGAGGTTAGACCTTTTAGAGCCTCGTCGAGTTTTAGCACATGTGGTTGCTCAGTCTTTGCTATTGGGGGAGATTAAGGCCCGGTAGTTCTATGATCCGTGCTTAGAAAAGCTTTGGGAGATGGTGGTTCAGGGTAGGGCCAAGGAGGCTACTATTGGAGAGGAAGGTGTTCTGAGACTTCAGGGCCGCTTATGTGTTCCTAATGTTGATGACCTGATGGAGAGGATTCTAGAGGAGGCACACAGTTCTCAGCATTCTATTCATCGTGGTGCTACGAAGATGTATCGTGACTTGAATCAACATTTCTAGTGGAGGCGGATGAAGAAGGACATTTTGGAGTATGTGACTAGGTATATTAATTGCCAGCAGGTGAAGTATGAGCACCAGAGGCCAGGAGGCCTACTTCAGCAGATGCCCATTCCTGAGTGAAAATGGGAGAGCATCGCTATGGACTTCGTGGTTGGGTTGCCTCGGACCTTGCAGAAGGTTGACACAGTTTGGGTCATTGTGGATAGATTGACCAAATCGGCGCATTTCATTCCAGTAGCTACTACATATACTTCAGAGAGGTTGGCCCAGATCTACATTCGGGAGATAGTCCGGTTGCATGGTGTTCCGGTGTCCATTGTATCATATCGAGGTCCTCAGTTCACCTCACACTTCTGGAGAGCATTGCATAGTTAGATAGGCACCCAGATAGACCTCAACACATCATTTCACCCTCATACTGATGGTCAGTCAGAGCGTACAATTCATATATAGGAGGACATGCTCAGGGCATGTGCGATTGACTTTGGAGGTCAGCGGGACCAGTTCTTGCCTTTGGATGAGTTTGCTTACAATAATAGTTATCAGTCAGCATGGAGATGGCACCATTTGAGGCTTTGTATGGTCGGCGATATCGTTCTCCTATCGGGTGGTTTGAGCCTGGCAAGGCTAAGTTATATGGCACCGACCTGGTGAGGGATGCCTTTAAGAAAGTGAATTTGGTTCAGGAGAGGCTTCGTACAGCATAGTCCAGACACAAGAGATGCGCAGATCAGAGGGCGCGTGATGTATCATTTATGGAGGGAGATAGGGTCCTATTGAAAGTCTCGCCTATGAAGGGTATTATGAGGTTTGGGAAGAAGGGCAAGCTGAGCTCGAGGTTTATAGGTCCATTCGAGGTGTTGAGGCGAGTTAGGGAGATTGCTTATGAGCTGGCCTTGCCTCCCAGATTATCAGGAGTCCATCCAGTTTTTCATGTGTCCATGCTTCGGAGGTACCACGTCGAATTCTCCCACGTGGTTGATTTCAGCACTATTCAGTTGGATGAAAGGTTGGGCTACGAGGAGGAACCAATTGCTACTATTGATAGACAGGACCGCCAGTTGAGGTCCAAGAGCGTTTCTGCGACCTGGGAGTCCGAAGAGGACATGCGGAGCAGATATCCACACATATTCAATACTTCAGGTATGATTCTAGACCCGTTCGAGGATGAACATTTGTTTAAGAGGTAGAGAATGTAACGACCCGAACGATCGTTTTGTGTTATCGAACCCCGTTCCCTTAAATGAAACTTCCCATAGTGGCTTTTTATGATTTATGACTTGCGGGGACTGGTGGTCCAGGATTCGAAGGTGTTCAGAGTGCTGTAGGAACAATTGGTTCCTTAAGGTTGGCCTTTAAGGCCAAGTTTGACTTCGGTCAACATTTTGGGTAAACGACCTCAGAATCGAGTTTCATCAGTTCCGGTAGCTTCGTGTGATGATCGTATGTTCGAAATGGGTTTCTAATGACCCGGGAGCGTTTCGGTGCCCAATATTGAAATACGAAGTTCCTTAGGTTCCTATTGTGGTTTTGGACGTGTTTTTGTGTTATCGAGGTCCGAACAGAATTCCAAGACTAGGAATAGTTCCGTTATGTCATTTATGACTTGCCTGCAAAATTTGGTGTCATTTCGAGTAGTATAGGTCAGTTCAACGCGTTGTCAGCGAAGTCTAGAAAACTTAAAGTTCCTAAGTTTGGTTCTTGGGATTTTGAGGTGTGATTTTGAATTTTAGCGTTGTTTTGAGTGTTCCGAAAGCTCGAGCGAGTCTGTATTATGATTTGGGACTTGTTGGTATATTTGGACGAGGGCTCGGCTGGGCCCAGGGGCCTCCCGGGCACCCAACATGCCTAAAAACCAGCTAAAATATCTGCTAGTGCACCTGTTCTAGTGTGACCGCAGGTGCGGTTGCCCAGTCGCAGGTGGGGGAGCGCTGCTGCGGTCCCAAGCATCGCAGGTGAGACCCCAGTAAGGTCCCCCTTTTCTCACAGGCGTGGACAAAGGTCCGGAGGAGCGGAACCGCTGGTGCGGTCATCCCTCCACAGGTTCGACCCCAGCTCCACTCGCCCAATTTCGCAGGTACGAGCCACAGCTCGCAGGCGCAAGATCGCAGGTGCAGTCCTTGAGCCGCAGGTGCGGGACCCCTGTAGGCCAGGCAATGTGTTTCCTTTAAAACATGGTATTTCACCCCTTTCTTTCATTTTCCACCACCATTAGAGACTTGGGAGCTTGGGGAAAGAGGTTCCACGACCTAACTACTAAAGAGGTAAGTAAATTCCACTCTAACACTAGTTTCAAACATGAATTACTAGTTAAACTCCCTACTAAATCATTGAAAAATCAAGAGTTGGGTAGTAAATTTAGGGTTTTTGAGAAATTGGTGGATTACCCATTTATTGCTATGAAGTCAAGTAGAAACCTCATAATAACGATCCTTAGGCCATGGGTGAGTGATTCCTTTGAGAGTTTTCGGAATTCGAGCGTGCGGGCCCGGGGTTGGATTTTGGGAATTCTTCAAGAATGTTGAATTATTGGATAAATAGGATAATTTCCCCACTTTGAGCATGAATTGATATCATTGTACCATATTTGGCTAGTTACGAGTCCTCGAGTGTAGAGTTCGGAGTTCGGGCGCATCCTTGGTCCGAGGGGTAGATTCGACACGAGGCGAGTCTCCTTTCTAAACTTGTAAGAGGGAATTGTCCCCATAGGTGTTATATATGATGTGTGTAATTGTTTTTTTTGGGGGGGGGGTTACGTGTGTACAAAGTGACGAGAGTCCGTACGTAGCGACTATCATGCTATGTCGGGTAGTTTTAGGGCTCACAAACATGTCTCTATGTGCCTTATATGTATCTTTAGGTGTTCTTTGAGCTGCCTATTACTTTTGAATTGATATGGAAATGTGGAAAGTTGCATTTGAATTCCCAGTTGAATAATCCTTGTCACAAGTATAGCCCCTACTAAGCTTATTGATAAATTCGGTATGTATATGTATATATATGAGAGTCAGCACTCGAGTCGCAGGTATGATTCGCGATCGAGGGAAGCTTTATGATATTCAGTATAAGTGTGTCAGCACTCGAATCGTAGGTATGGTTCGTGATCGAGGGGAGCTTTATGGTAATTTAGTAAAAATGTGTCGACACCCAAGTCGCAGGTATGATTCGCGAGCAGGGGAAGCTTTACGACTAATCAGTGATTAGATACTCCTTCGACTTCGGCCGATTGTCTTACCCTTGTGTGCACTTGGCTATTTGGTACTGTTTTCATTGATATTGACTTGACAAATATTTGGGGGAAAAGGAAAGGGTACATTGTTGCTTATTTTCAGTAGTTTCCTGGATTTCTGTACTTGATAGGTATCTGCTGCTTATTGTCTCACATGTCTATTGCATTTCGTTATATCCTGTTTTGTATTATTACCGTTGGACTTTAGTGAGTGTCAAGTCGACCTCTCGTCACTACCTCTTCGAGGTTAGGCTGGACACTCACTGGGTACATGACCTGACTCCAGGTGAGCTGCCTCCCTTGGCAATTCTCAAAAGTGCTATGGAGTTATCGTTTGTTCATTTCTGTCTACTTCTCTCAGACAACAGTACAATTTGGATAATCTTTTGTATATTCTACTAGTTCGCCTGTTGACTTGTGACACTAGTTCCTGGCACGCACATAGTAGACTCTTTATTTTGGGACTGTATATATTGGATCATGATCATTGTGGCTGTAATTACTTAAGTTGGTTAATGTTTCCGCTTTTACTTAAATGATCTAAGCTTAAAACTTTGCGAATATGTGGGGTTGGTATGTCAAATAAGGATAATCTCACTAGTAAACAACTGTTGGCTTGCCTGACTCTGGTGTTGGGCGCCATCACGACCTGTGTTGGATTTTGGGTCGTGACAAGAATAGAAGTTCTGCAACTGTTCAAGGAACTAAGCTTAATTATATTTCTAAGGCAATAAGTAACATTGTAAAAGAAACATAGTGTAGGGAGAATCATTGACATTCCCAAACATAGGGAGTTAGCCTCACATACCTTGACTCTGTCCTTTCTAAGCATATCACATATTCGTCGCCTCTTTAAACAATAATCTATGTCAATATATATCAAGAGGAACCAACATTAGAACTAAGGCTCATGTTTTAGTCACTTAGGAAATTTATCAAACACTTTATGGGCGTAAAGCCTCATGTGCCCTATAAATGGTGCTTTCTTCACCCAATCTCATTCTACTACCTCTAGGTGATTCTACAATCCCAAATAGATGTAACTAACACCATTTATCATCACGCAAATGATTATAATAATCTTAAGTCAACAACCCAAAACCCTAGCATAGTTCGTATGGTTCTGTTTATCAAACCCATTTACTATTCTCCCAAAAACTCATCAATTCATAGCTATAAATGACTAGGGAGTAGAAGAATTACCTTTTTGAAGTTCAATTCTCTTGAATTTGAGTTCTAGGGTTTCTTTTCATAACAGTAGTGTATCGATAGAATATCTAATGATTTGAAGGATTTAACCACGTTACTAAGGTATTGGAGAATTGAAATTAACTTAGAATCATCGTTAGAACTTACCTTGGATCCGCAAGTACAAGAATTAACCTTTGGTCTAGGGGGAGTTGTGAAAATCATCAGTAAGTCCGGTTGGAGATTTGAAACCCACATAGTTAGCATGGGATATAAACACTATAAATGATGTTTTATGAAGATTTGGAGGATAAAAGTTGTGGAGAAAAACCACATAATGACGAAATGTTGGGCTGGTCATTCGTCGTTACATTTTTTATGTTGTTTGACATTACTTTGGTTGTTGGTTTATGTATGAAGTGATTAGGGTGTGCGGGCTATTTTGTGGTATATTGTGATAGAGATAAGGATGGAAAATGATGCATACATGTTCTTATTTCTTTGTTCTTGTTGTTTTTGGTATATAGTATTGGATGAGGGCCTTGTTACAAGGGAGATGCTGCCAAAATTTACGTAAACGAGCTACTAGTTTAAGTTGCGGACTTAACTTTTACTCAACACCGATTTTGAATCTCCTTATGCTATTGTAGATTGAGTTGAGTTTTCTGAAGAATTGCTTGGAAGGTATTAAGTACTAAATGGAGTTAAGGTATGTTAATGCTAAACCTTTCCTTCATTTCGAAGTCAACTTGGGAATAGTTGTATCAAAGCTTATTTCATAATCTTTCTCATATAATTTCATTTCATTGGCAACATTGGACACAAGTATAACTTTCACTCTTGGCATGTTGGCCACACTTTATATCCCCAATTCACTTATTTCACTTCCAACCATCTTTATGGATTATCAACAATAAGACGTTTCCAAATCAAGACTTTAGGTACACATATGAGCAATTAAGAGTCTTAAGCATATTGAATTTTTCTCACACAACATGGCATACTAGATTTCATCTGAAACACGACTCAAAGCCATAAAATTTTAACACACATATAATTCTTGAAAACATTCCGAAGGATAACATAATGTGATAGGAACATTCGGAACACATTTTGAATACATAATTCTCGACACTTTGCTTATTCAGGACGATCGAATATATTAGAAACAACTCGGAACATGAGAATAAGGAACTTGAACCTAACATACTCGAAACTTATGGGAACATCATGGAATTAAATTCTAAGAGATTAGTTTAGCGAACATACCTCACTTTGAGCTTTCCTTAAATTACTATAACATTCCGAAAATTCTAGCAATCCCAATTTCTTAAATGAAGGTCTTGTGATTGGATTCCTTGATTCTTAAAGATTGGTGCAAGATTCAATGATTAGAATGTTAGGTTTCACTATTCTCTATCTAAAATGCTCTTACCTCTCTCTAAAATCCTCAGAAAATCACCCCAAACCCCAAAGGCTATTTATCAAAATGGGGACGGGTTATGAAATAGGAAAATTAACCCTCCGAACTCAGGTCTTTGATCGCAGAATGACCGCATAATGGGTATGCGGCCCGAAAAATTGACCCGAAACTGGAGTCCAGAAGTGGGCTAAACTGATCAATTCTGCGACCATTCTGCGGTCCGCGAATGATTCTGCGGTCGCAGAATTGTCCGCCTAAGCACATTCTGCCAGCCTTTGGTAATTTGGTCATAACTTCTTGTAGGAGTGTTCAAATGATGAACGGTTTGAAGAGTTAGAACTAGATTCGACAGATCTTTAATTTGATAGGTCATCCATCACATAACTCCTTAAATAAACGTAGATATTATCGTCCACAATTTTATCTTATGCATACTCATTTGGAACTTTTAACCTATCATGTAATTTCCAACTTGACTTGGACTTAGGGCTCTCCTTAAACCTCACATAACTTATAATATGACTCGTACACTTGTTATGATATCCAATTGATATCCATTATATTAGTAGTCCTCGTCTGCACACAAAATAATATAATTGGCACACATTAACTTTCTTACTAGCCCTTAAGTACTTTGAAATTTTCGGGGGTGTTACATTCTCACCCACTTAAGAACATTCATCCTCGAATGTTTTAAAAGTAACTTCTAAGAATAAAGTTACCATCCTTTTATTTCCAACCATTATAGATAGGGACTTATGACTACCTCGGTCTCATACTTCATTTCCAGAATCTCAACTTATGGCCCTTAAACTTCAGCTATCTTTACAAATTCTTAAAAATTTTGATAGAGTTTCCCCTGTAACTAGGTATATCCACCTGCCATAGAATCACCAAAATCACACTATCAACACATCCACAACTCAACAAAGCATCACAATGTATATCAATAACACTAATCTTAACACTATATGCATTATATTATCAAGAGTGATATCTAGACATGAACTGTACATTTTTAAATCATAACACCTAGAAAGTACCTTTCAAATCAAAACCAATTACTATACAATCAGGCGAAAACATTTTCTTTCCACAACACTTTCAGCCTTCAAGATGACATTCTCGACTTACAGACTTCGCCATAACACATTAATGTAGGGAATCCCAGCTTCTGACTTATCTAACAAGGATGACAATTAGGTACCTCTCATAAGCTAACTATACATTAACTTCACATTCAATAACCTCCACCGGAACGATGTACAAGGATTTCCAATTACCTCTTAGACATAGACACATGAAACACCGGGTACATGGAGGATAATAATTGGGAAACATCATACTCATAATTTGGCCTATTTCCTTCAAGATTTCATAAGGCCTAATGTGACTACACATACTTTACCTTCCTTAAAAATTCAACCAATATATTCATAGATAAAATCTTGAGAATAACCCGTTCACTTTCTTCAACTCTAAACCCCTACGCCGAACACCCAAACTAAACCTTTGGTGACCTACAACAATTACTCTAAGATGTGCTAGCTTGAATATGACCATAAAAATTCTTATCCAATGTATTTGATCACAGAATAACACTTCTTCTTTGACATGTTTGAATCTTCAACCCCCATAGGTGTAAGGCCCCGAAAAGTTTCACTATGTAATTTAAGGTTTTGTGGTATCAAGGTAGGCTTATGCATTGTATTTTCAGAGTTTTGGGTTGAACAATGCGCTGGGGAGTTGAAATTTTTTGTCATGGATAGACCAGGATTTAGCCAGGATAAAGCTAGGCATAACCAGGCTTTAGGCTGGCGATGCCAGGTCTGTATCCTGGTCCGGAAATTTTGGATTATCCATTCTTCTATCTTTATAACACGACCCTATATCATTAAAATACCCCTTCCTATCAGTTAGAATCATTTTTTTACTACATTTTAGAGAGAGAGAGAGAGAGAGAGAGAGAGAGAGAGAGAGAGAGTTCTAAGGGGAGGAAGCTAACTAACATCCAAAATCCTCCAATTTGTGCTAAGACTTTGAAGAGTATCAAGAAAGATTTCACATTGCAGGTAAGAATCTAAGATTAACCCATTTTTTTTGAATATCTTCTAAAGATGAGTAGCTTCTTAGATAATTCATGGGCTTGGGGTAAATTGTCTTGCATGCAAGAGGTTAAGGGTTCAAATATGTTATGGGTATTAGAAATAGGCCATGCATGTGGCACCAAGTTGTAGTATGTGATATTAATGAACTAATTTGTGTATTTCCTGTTAAAATTGGTTGAGGGAAGAAGGAATTTCCATTTTCGGACCTTGTAGTCTGTTACACATGTTAGGTGGTTGATGAAATTCATAAGAGAGTTACACCATGGGTAATCTTCCTAGTTATTAATCGATTTTCGCTCTCTCCTTATAGATTATTATTGCTAGAGGTGTTGGTACGTTGTAGTAACTTAAGGAAAGCTCAACCAGGTATGTGGGCTAAACTTTATCTCTAGGAACTGAATTCCATATTGTTTCCGCAAGTTTAAGTATGACCGGCCCCAAATCCCAAATCTCTTCGTTCCGGGTTATCCCCTATAAACTCATAAACATGATTCTTTCGAATGAGCCTTATATTGAGTAATAGATGTTTAAATTAAGGATTGCTTATTAAAATGGCATAGTCTTGAGTTGTAATTTTAATGAAAACTGGTATACTAATTAGGTGAAGATGACTCGATGTGCTCAATACTCTTACTTGCCAGTATGTGTTCTAAATGCCTTGATTGAGTGTGCTTAGTCGATGATAAACTATAAAGATACTTAAAAACGAATTAAATAAACTGGAGAAATAAAGTGTGGATAACACACACACACACACACACACACACACACACA
>ML369159.1:16735-41871 GCA_005239525.1 Nicotiana knightiana
ATATATATATATATATATATATATATATATATATATATATATATATATATATATATATATATATATATATATATACACTCGTGCCTAGTGAGGCCTACGAAATGAGAAAATATATATTTGAAATAGATTACGAGACGAGCCTCTACTCAACTATTTAAGATAATTTCTAAAAGTGGAATTTGCCTAAAATCTCTTTGAGATATGTATGTGTAAAACCCCCTCTTCTTGGAAATAGAACCTCCATGAGTCTCCCTCACAATTTGTGTAAGTGTTAACCTTGAGTGATAAAAGAAATAACGTTTCAAACATATTCGTGTGATAAGACCTTATGTGTTATATGCATTCCACCGCTCCCTTGATGCTGTGTTGTTATTTTGTGAAGTATTTGTGTTATGAGAAAATGAGTTAAATTGCCGAAGAATGTGAAAGACTCTATATGCCCATTATTCGTGTTTGCTCTTATGTGTACTTGACGTTCTTGAATTGAGTTACTTGTTGATGAAAGTGGTATCGATGTGTAAAATGAGGAAAGGACCTGAATTATGAAATGGGGACAAGTGCCGAGTATGAAGTAACAATTGGGTCCACTAGCAGTTCTGAAATTGTAACATGAGAAATGAGATCGAATGATAAAATCTGGATGTCTTGAGTAAGACGACCTAGGGCCGATCGGGCTGTGATCGGACACCACGCCGCACACATGGTGGTGCTGTGCTATGAGCTGAATTGGAATTGAAATAGAAATTTGTGTTGTGGAAACATGTCTCCAGGGGAGACGACCTAGCCGATCGGATAGTGATCGGACTCCGTATACCAGTACAATGGTGGTGCGAATAATGATATGTTTATGCTAGTGATGACCAAGCTAAAGTTAAAAATGATTCTCTTGAAAGATTGTGTGATTCCTTAATTGATGTTGTGATGGTTCTTATGTTTCTCATTGAATTCTTGAATTCTTCTTATTGCATTATTGATCTTTCTAAGGAGATGTGTGTTACTTCCGTATATTGAAAATCATTAGGTTTCACTTCACCATTTCGATGTTATTGATTGTGACTGGATTGTTTATATGGATTCCCTTTTTTTGGTATGATTATTTTGTTTTGAAAGATAATTTTTAGCTTTACATACTAGTACTATTCGACAGTACTAACGTCCCTTTAGCCGGGGACGCTACATTTTTAAATGGATGTAGGTGGTTCCATAGCAGGCATTGTTGGTTGCAGTTAGTGGCACATATTCTTTCAAGCCGACTTGGTGAGCCCGACTTCATTTCGGGGTCCTGTGTCATTTGTTTTTCATGTACTCTGTATTTTGAGGTATATCCAGAGCCTTGTTGCCGGCATTTACACATTACTCTTTAGTTGTATTTAGAGGTTCCGTAGACAGGGTGTGGGTGGTGTTTGATATGAGCTGCGGGAGTCCTTTCCCCTTCCCCAGCCTAAGCTGTGGCAGGAGCAGGTGGAATAAATCCAGCCTGAGCTAAGGTGCTGAACATGCTCATGAACTGGGCTAGAGTCTACTATAGGGCTGGTGCAGAAACAGGTACCTCAAGTGCCTGCCCTCCAGCTGGAGCTACTAGGGGCTCCTACGCCGTAGCTCGTGAGGGTGCACTAGCAGCACCACATGGATGTCCTGACTCTACCCCGACCCCGAACTCTCGCAGCTCTAGCAGGAGGCGCGGGTGCCTGATCATCAGTTCTGCCAGTATGGTTCCTCACCATCTGTGAGAAAGAATAGAATACAAAAGTTTAGAATTTTGATGTCAACAAATTTCGCACGACAAGGAATCAAAGAAGTGTAATTTTTCCTAACAGTTCCATAGCCTCCCGAAGATAAGTACAGACGTCTCTGTACCGATCGACGAGACTCTAATAAACCAGCCTGTGACTCACGATACCTAAGAACCTAGAGTTTTGATACCAACTTGTCACGACCCAAACATTCCTCCGAAATACGTCGTTATGGAACCTAGTCTCTACGTCTAGGTAAGCCTAACGAATTGTGGAAATAACAATAACAAAAATAAAACCTAACATCTAACAACAATAGATAATATAATAGTTGGTAACAATGCCGCTCGACATGTATAATTACTAATACGCCAGAAATACATAATTTTCCCAAAACCTGGAACATCGTAAGTCACAAGCTAAAGAAAGAAAATAGCATTTCTATACACCAGAGTCTAATAGAGAAAAATACAGAAAGTGTTTGACATGGGGAAGAATAGAGGGGGACTCGGAGGTCAGCGGACGCGGCGGATATACTTTGAAGTCTCCAAAGCTGTCTCTTCTTGCTGGTAATGTGGTTGATAACGAGCACCTGGACCTGCACACAAAACATGTGCAAAAGAGTACCATGAGTTCACCACAATGGTACCCAGTAAGTGCCAAGCCTAACCTCGTTCGAGTAGTGATGAGGTCAGGTCAGGCCCACTGGTATGTAATAAACAAAGCAGTAGAGTATAACAATATAATAAGAGACTGAAATTTAACGAATGTAAAACACAACGAAATGACAATACAACACATAGGGATAAACAACGGGAGGTCTCCCGATATACCGTATCGTAGTCCCAAATAAATATGTAGGGAGAACTCCCGAGGTAACGCCTCATACTTTCAAAAGTAAATATATAGGGAGAAAACCCGAGGAACCGCCTCATAGTCTCAAAAGTATATGTGCAGGGAGAACTCCCGAGGTACCGCCTCGTAGTCTCAAAAGTAAATGTGCAGGGAGAAACTTCCAAGGAACCGCCTCGTAGTCTCAAAAGTAAATGTGCAGGGAGAACTCCCGAGGAAGGGCCTCGTAGTCTGAAAAGTAAACACGCAGCTCAAACCGATAAATACAATAGGTAACAACAAGAATTATACAGTTAAGGCTGATAAAGAACATGGAAAAACAGGAAATCAACTAGGCATGATGCACAAAGTTCAAATAAGCAGTTAAAGAATGTACACATGAGATATTAGACTAAGTAGGATAACTACACATGTTGGTATAACTAAATGAAGAATGAAAACAGGTTACTACTCAGTAAAATTGTATAACTCAAATTAAAAGGAACACAGGTTGCTACTCAGTAAAATTGGGTTTTACAATAAATATCCCGTTTACGTACTCGTCATCTCATGTACATGGCGCTCACATATCAAAATAGTACGAAATCCTAAGGGGATTTTCCCCACACAAAGTTAGGCAAGACACTTACCTCGAACCAAGCTCAACGGATTGGTAGCGATGCCTTTTCCATGAATATCCGACTCTGAGTGGCCCAAATCTTGCCAAAATCAATTACATACCATAAATATAACTATAAGAAGCTAATCTATTTAATGAAATCAAAGCTAAATCAAGTAATTAGAAAATTGCCCAAAAATCCTCCCGGGCCCACACCTCGGAATCGGGTAAAACTCACAAAACATGAATACCCATTCACTCACGAGTCCAACCATACAAGAATTACTCCAATCCGACCTCAAATCGTCTTTCAAAACTCAAAATTTTAGTCTAGGAAAATTCTACCATTTTCCCTAAAATTTCAACCTCAAATCCCTAATTAGATGATGAAAATGTTAATAGATTCATGAAATATAGTTCAATCCGGGTTAGAATCACTTACCCCAACAATTTCCTTGAAGAACCTTCGAAAAATCGCCTCACATCGAGCCCTCAAAGTGCCAAAATTGAAAATGGGAATCAAAGCATCGAACTTGGTATTTTCTGCCCAGCGATTCCGCATCTACAGAGCACTAGTCGCACCTGCGACGCCGCACCTGCGAATTTTTCATCGCAAGTGCGGATATGACTTAAGGTCCAAAGTTCTGCTTATGCAGACCAGGGAACACACCTACGGGCCCGCTTCTGCGGACGACCTTCCGCATCTGCGACCCTGTCCAGGACGCCCATTATCACTTCTACGGACATTCCTCTGCATCTGCGAATGCGCAGATACGGCTCCCTTCTCACACCTGCGCTCACAAACCAAGCTTTACCAAACCACACTTGAGCTCCTCCTTCCGCACGTGCAAGCCTGCACCTGCGGTCTCCCCACCTCAGGTGCGAAACACCAGAACTAGAAAAACTTCAGCAATTTCCCAAGTCCAAATTCAATTCGTTAAGCATCTGAAACACACCCGAGGCCCCCTCGACCTCAACCAAACATCCTCCTAAAACACCATACAAACTTAGTCGAGCCCTCTAATCACATCAAACAATAAAAACACGAATCACCCTCCGATTCAAACTTAATGAACATAAAACTTCAAAGTTCTACAATCGATGCCGAAACCTATCAAACCACGTTCGACTAACCTTAAATTTTGCACACAAGTCATATTCAACATTACGGGCCTACTAGAACTTCCGGAATCAGAATCTGACCCCGATATCAAAAAGTCCACTTCCGGCCAAAATCTCCAAAAATTTGACTTCCACCATTTCAAGCGTAAATTAGTTACAAGCCTCAATTTCACAGTCTAGACACGCTCCTAAGTTCAGAATCACCAACGGAGCTAACGGAACTGACGAAACTCAATTTGAGAGTCGTCTTCACACAGTTACCACTAAGCTTTCATTTTAGGGACTAAGTGTCCCAAAACACGCCGAAACCACGAACAAAACCTCCCGGCAAGTCACA
This sequence comes from Nicotiana knightiana, assembly GCA_005239525.1. NCBI lineage: Eukaryota > Viridiplantae > Streptophyta > Magnoliopsida > Solanales > Solanaceae > Nicotiana > Nicotiana knightiana. Next base: position 21,378 of record ML369159.1, read on the forward strand.
TCTACCATACTGAGCAATAATAAATCCGCTCTGGTCGAAAAACCAATAAGAGCAATCAAACATGACCGATGCACTCGATCCACAACAAAAGAATCTCGACAGAAGCAAACACATAAACAGGGGAACTCAAGGCATCCCGAGATACGCCCATGTACGGGGAAAAATAAGAGGTCTCATAGGAATAAGTGGATCCTGGATCAAATAAGACCGATGCAACTCTATGACAGACCAGAACAATACCTGTAATGACAGAGTCGGAAGCAACTGCCTCTGTGTGAGCAGGAAGAGCATAATATCTGGCTTGCTCTCCCCCTCTAGGGCGAACTTGACCTCCCCAATCACTACCTCGAGCCGACTGAGCAAATGGGGTGGTAGATGGTGCTGGAATCATAGCCTGAGGACCCGGTGGAGCACGCAGTGGCTAAGAAGTTATAGAGGTGCACAAATCCTAAGTCTGGGGAAATCCCTCACCATATGGCGAGTGTCTCCACACTCAAAAAAATCTCTCGGCGGGCGTGGCTACTGTGACTGACTCGGGCTAGGTCTGCTGGACTGGCCACTAAAAGCACCCGTGCAGGAGGCACACTAGATACTGGCAGTGCATAATAAGGCTCCTGGGTCCTAGAAGGGGTTGGAATACCACTGGCGGCTGGTAGAGCTGAATGAACAGAGTGACTCACATAACTCTTACCATCACGAACTGCAACTGGGTGATGAGTACCACTGTAAGTACCAGACTTTCGAGAACTCTTGGCCTCCCTATCCTCTCTATCTCGAGCAAGCATGCCATCAAATCTCCTAGCAATACTTACAACCCACTGTAAAAAAATATCCATCTCCAACTCCCTAGCCATAATAATCCGGATACTGGGGTGGAGTCCCTTAATAAACTGACAAACCCTCTCTCGAACTGTGGCAACCAAGGCTGGTGCATGTCGATCCAAATAACTGAAGCGAACTGCATACTCTTGACACATTCATATAACCTTGGCGCAGCTGCTCAAACTCTGCATGCCATGCGTCCCTGAAGCTCTGAGTGAAAATACTCTCTCAAAAACATGTCCTACAACTGAGTCCATGTAAGTGAAGCTGCCTCAGCCAGACTACTCAACTCATAAGTACACCACCATTGATATGCTTCTCCTCTAAAGTGGAATGTAGTAAAAGAAACCCTAATCGACTCCGCTACACCCATAGTACGGAGAATTCGGTGACACTCCTCCAGAAAACCCTTAGCATCATCTGTCGCCAATCGACTGAAGGTAGGAGGGTGGTACTTCTTGTACCTCTCAAGTCTGAGCTACTCCACCTTGGAAGCTGCTGCACTAGCCTCATGCTGAACCGGAGCTACCAGCTGCACCGGTATAAACTCTAGGACCTGGTCGACCTGAACTCGTTGCTCTAGGGTACGAGTTGCGGGAGTCTGTTCCCCTTCCCCAACCTAAGCTGTGGCAGGAGCAAGTGGAATAAATCTAGCCTGAGCTAAGGTGCTGAACATGCTCATAAAATGGGCTAGAGTCTCCAATAGGGCTGGTGCAACAACAGGTACCTCAGGTGCCTGCCTTCCAGCTGGAGCTACTAGGGGCTCCTCCGTCATAGCTCGCGCGGGTGCACTAGCTGCACCGCGTGGACATCCTCTACCTTTACCCCGACCCTTACCTCTCGCGGCTCTAGCAGGAGGCGCGGGTGCCTGATCATCAGTTCTGCCAGTACGGGTCCTCACCATATGTGAGAAAGAATAGAATACAAAAGTTTAGAATTTTGATGTCAACAAATTTCACACGACAAGGAATCCAAGAAGTGTAATTTTTCCTTACAGTTCCATAGCCTCCCGAAGATAAGTACAGAAGTCTCTGTACCGATCGGAGAGACTCTAATAAACCGGCCTGTGACTCAAGACACCTATGAACCTAGAGCTCTGATAACAACTTGTCACGACCCAAACATCCCTCCGAAATACATCGTTATGACATCTAGTCTCTACGACTAGGTAAGCCTAATGAATTGCGGAAATAACAATAACGAAAATAAAATCTAACATCTAACAACAATAGATAATAGAGTAGTTGGTAACAATGCCCCTCGACATGTATGCTAACTAATACGCCAGAAATACACACTTTTCCCAAACCCGAAAAATCGTAAGTCACAAGGTACATAAAGAAAATAGAATTTCTATACACCAGAGTCTAATAGAAAACAATACAGAAAGTGTTTGACATGGGGAAGACTAGTGGGGGACTCAAAGTTCGGCGGATGCGACAGATATGATTCGAAGTCTCCAAAGTTGTCTCTTCTTAAATGTGGCTGATAACGAGCACCTGGATCTGCACACAAAACATGTGCAAAAGAGTACCATGAGTTCACCACAATGGTACCCAGTAAGTGCCAAGCCTAACCTAGTTTGAGTAGTGACGAGGTCAGGTCAGGCCCACTTGTATGTAATAAACAAAGCACTAGAATACAATAATATAATAAGAGACTGAAATTTAACAAAAAGAAAACACATCGAAATAACAGTACAACACATAGGGATAAACAACGGGGGATATCCCGAGATACCATCTCGTAGTCCCAAATAAATATGCAGGGAGCCGAGGTACCGCCTCATACTTTCAAAAGTAAATATACAGGGAGAACTCCCGAGGAACCGCCTCGTAGTCTCAAAAGTATATGTGTAGGGAGAACTCCTGAGGTACCGCCTCGTAGTCTCAAAAGTAAATGTGTAGGGAAAAACTCTCAAGGAACCACCTCGTAGTCTCAAAAGTACATGTGCAGGGAGAACTCCCGAGGAACCGCATCGTAGTCTCAAAAGTAAACACACAATTCAAACCAATAAATACATCAGTTAAAAACAAAAATTATACAGTTAAGACTGATAAAGAACATGGAAAAATAGGAAATAAACTAGGCATGTTGCATAGAGTTCAAATAAGAAGCTAAATCACACAGACATGTCATATTAGACTAAGCATGATAACTACACATGTTGGTATAACTATGTTAAGAATGAAAACATGTTACTACTTAGTAAAATGGTATAACTCAAACTAAAAGGAAGACAAGATGCTACTCAGTAAAATTAGGTTTTACAACAAATAGCCCGTGTACGTACTCGTCACCTCACGTACATCGCGCTCACATATCACAATAGTACCAAATCCTAAGGGTATTTTCCCCACACAAGGTTAGGCAAGCCACTTACCTCGAACCAAGCTCAATACATCGGTAACAATGCCACGAATATTCTACTTCAAATGGTCCAAATCTAGCCAAAATCAATTACATACCATAAAGCAAGAAATTAAAAATCGCCCAAAAATCCTCCCCGGGCTCACGCCTTAAAATCAGGTAAAAGTCAAAAAATATGAACACCCATTCACTCACGAGTCCAACCATACAAAAATTATTCGATTCAGACCTCAAATCGCCTTTCAAAACTCAAAATTTTAGTCTAGGAAGTTTCTACCGTTTTCCCCCAAATTTCCAACTCAAATCCCTAATAAGATGATGAAAATAGTAATAGATCCATGAAATATAGTCCAATCTGGGTTCGAATCACTTACCCCAATAATTTCCTTGAAGAACCTTCGAAAAATCACCTTACACCAAGCTCTCAAAGTCTCAAATTGAACATGGGAATCAAACTCTCAAACTTGGTCCTTTCTGCCCAACGATTCTGCATCTGCGGACAACCAGTCACCCCTACGATTCCGCACCTGCGACGCTGCACCGGCAGAATTTTCATCAGGTGCGGATATGACTTAAGGTCCAAAGTTTTCCTTCTGCAGACCTGGAAGTGCACCTACAGGCCCGCTTCTGCGGATGACCTTCCGCATCTGCGACCCTGCCCAGGCCGCCCATTATCTCTTCTGCGGCCAATTCTCCGCATCTGCAAATGCACAGATCCGGATCCCTTCTCGGACTTGCTATCATAAGCCAAGCTTTACCAAACCGCACCTGCGCTCCTCCTTCCGCACGTGCGAGACCGTACCTGCTGTCTCTCTACCGCAGGTGCGAACACTAGAACCAGAAAAACTTCAGCAATTTCCTAAGTCCAAATGCAATCCGTTAAGCATTCGAAACACACCCGAGGCCCCCGATACCTCAACCAAACATATCAACCAGTCCTAAATCACTATACGAACTTAGTCGATCCCTCGAATCACATCAAACAATGCTAAAAACATGAATCATGCTCCGATTCAAACTTAATGAACTTGAAATTTCAAAGTTCTGCAACCGATGCTGAAACCTATCAAACTACGTCCAATTGACCTAAAATTTTGCACAGAAGTCATATTCAACATTACAGACCTACTCCAACTTCCGGAATCGAAACCGACCTCGATATAAGAAATTCCACTTCCGGCCAAAATCTCCAAAAATTCAACTTTTGCCATTTCAAGCGCAAATCAGCTACAGACCTCAATTTCATAGTCCAGAAATGCTCCTAAGTCCAGAATCACCCAAAAGAGCTAACAGAACCGATGAAACTCCATTTCGATGTCGTCTTCACACAGTTCCCACTACGGTCAAAATCCTAGAATTTAAACTTCCGTTTTAGGGACTAAGTGTTTCAGAACACCCCGAAACCAAGAACCAAACCTCTCGGCAAGTCACATAAGCAGAAAAAGATATGGGGGAAGATTTAAACAGGGGATATGGGCTATTACTCTCAAAACGACCGGCTGGGTCATTACATTTGGATGGTTCCCACTAATAGGGAGAGGATCAGGAGGTTCATTGATGGCCTCACATATTAGATGGAGTTTCTTATGACTCGAGAGAGGGTATCCGATGCTAATTTTGATGAGGTGATCAATATGGCTCAGCATAGAGATGTTGCGCAGCTAGGAGCCGGTAGAGAATGAGGCCAAGAGTCTTCATGGTTCGGGTGGTTTTAGTGGTGTTCCTTCCAGGGTTTAGTTCCACCACGGCAGAGGTCGTCCTTAGAGGCATGCTCAGCGGCTCGACCACCTCATCGTGGTGCATCAATTAGCCACGATTCTTACACTTCTCGCTCAAGTAGTCTTCATTCAGTGCACTACCATCGTAGTGTCACGACCCCAAATCCTAACCGGCCGTGATGGCGCCTATCGTGGAACTAGGCTAGCCGACTACCGCGTGTTCACTTTCCTTTTGAAAATCCCATTTAAGTTTCAAGCAATTCATAACAATATACAGAAAGTTCTTAATATAATAGGCAAACTTTATATACAGTACTGCCATCCCCAAGACCCGGAGCCAACATGTCATGAGAATCTAGTGAAATAAGCCAAAATAAAGTATTATGATACAAAACTCCGAATCAAAGATAATAAAATAGGAAGGGAAAGCAGAGAGGCTGAGAATCCGGCTCCCCTGCAATATATATAAAAGCTAATGCTCGATACCTGCTCCTGAATCTGCACACAAAGGTGCAGGGAGTAATGTGAGTACGCCAACTCATTAGTAATGGAAATAAATCAAGTCTAAGTAGCAAGGAATCACAAAAAGATCAATTTCATCAAGTCACAATATACACAACCTTACTTTTCAATAGTATACATAGATATACGAAATCGTCATGCCTTAGAAATCAACTTCACAAAATTCCTTAAAATAATGCACATTTTTCAACAACTTTAAAACAAGGATTTGGCATGCAAATGAATGTAGTAAAATCATAAGTATCCCCTCGGGAAAAAACATGTTTCATAATCATCCCTCGGGCATGCCTCACAATCCCTCAATACCTCACAATCACTCAGCACCTCACAACCACTCATGCCTCCCAATCACTCAATCACTCGCACTCGGTGCGCTCACTGGGGGTGTGTACAGACTCCGGAGGGGCTCCTTTAGCCCAAGCGCTAATATCACTCAGCACCTCACCGTCACTCTTGTCCCTCGACCACACTCAGTGGAACCACTCGAAAAGCCCCTCGGGCAAAGTAATAGAACGGGGTACTCGACCCGAAAACATCATTTTAATGCTCATGTAGTGTAAATCAGGCTGAGTTTCAAATAAAACAGTATGCACAATGATGCTGAGTAAAATAATCAACAGGTAGTGAGGAAAACCGCAGTAAAACGCCCTCAAAGGGGTCTAAACAGATCGACACGAGGCCCCAAACACGGCTTACAGCCCAAATATTTCACAAATCTTTAGAACATAATTTAACATAAGATTTTGAGTAAATATGCAACTCATTAGTTGCCGCGGAGAGGACCTAGTCCAATCCAAAAATCAGTACGCGCCACATATTCGTCATCCGNATGTGCGCCATTCCAAATTCAGTGAGAAAATATGTAATCCGGGGTTCCATACCCTCAGGACAAGATTTAAGACCATTACTTACCTCTACCGGGCCACAACACTAGTCCGCTATGCCTTTGCCCCTCAAATTGGCTCTCGATTGCTCCGAATCTAGCCAAAACCATTTCAACATCATTAATATATACTCAAGGAACACAACCCAATCGAAAATTATCAATTTAATAAAAAATCTTGAAATTCGGCCAAACCCGAGCCCTGGGCCCACATCTAGGAATTCAATAATTTTACATCCTTATAATCCTCGTCCTCCCATGATTCTATGCATACCAAGAATACTAAAATCGGACCACAATTGGCCACTCAAATCCTCAAAAGAAAAGTAAATTTTCCATGCACCCTTCTTCCCCAACTTTGGCTAAATTTCCAGAATTTTGTGGTTTAATCACTTAAGAATTGACATAGAAACGTGTTAAGAAGTTGAAATTCTTACCTCCAGATGATTTTCCTTGATTCCCATTCAATTCTCTTTCAAAAGCTCTCAAGTCCGCATGAAACAATGGAGAAAATAACAACCAAATTCGCACTTCCGGCCTTTTAAACATTCTGCCCAGCTAAAATAATTTCTTCACTGCGATCGCAAATTTTGGCACGCGATCGCGAAGAACAAACTTGCTGCCCCATCAATTTACCTTACGCGATCACAGACAACCTCACGCGATCGTGATTCATCAAGATGTAAACCCACGCGATCGCAAACTATTCCACGCGATCGCGAAGAACAAAGCTCAACTCACCCACACGCCCCTTTAACTCTACGCTATCGCAAACAAGACCACACGATCGCACTGACCAAACACTCATATTCACGCGATCGTAAACCATTCCACGCGATCCCGATTAACAAAAATCCTGCCTCACCAATTAACCCTATGCGATAGCAAACATCCTTACGCAATCGAGTAGAAGGAAACCGGAACCTTATACCAGCAACAATCTGCCTAGAATTCAAGCCAAAAGTTGGTCCGTTAACCATCCGAAACACACCCGAGGCCCTCGGGGCCTCAACCAAACATACCAACATATCCCATAACATAATTCAAACTTAGTCTAGCCTTCGAAACACCAAAATAATACGAGAACACCAAATTTACATCAAATTCAAGCCTAAGAACTTTGAAACTTCCAAATTTTGCCAACTACGTCGAAACCAACCAAAACACCTCCGATTAACCTAAAATTTTGCAGAGATATCCAAAATGACATTACAAAACTGTTCCAACTTCCAGAATTCCATTCCGACCCTGATAGCCTATTTTCCACTGCTGACCGAAAATCGCCAAAAACTAACTTTCGCCAATTCAAGCCTAATTCTACTCCGGACATCACAAAAATATTTCGAACACAATCCCAAGTCCCAAATCAACTAACGAATATATTCGAGCCATAAAATTTGCATTCCGAGGTCGTTTACCAATTAGTCAACTCTCAGTTGATTTTCACAACTATTAGGCTACTTTAAAAAGGCTAAATGCCTAAACTCTCACCATAACTACTCCGGACCCAAACCAACTGATCCAACACATCAAAACAAGATAGCGATACATAACAAATGCAGAAATAGGGGAAACAGGGTAAATCTCACGGAACGACCGGTCGGGTCGTTACACGTAGAGTTCTCACCATGCCTCGCCCACTGATGTTTCTGCGAGTAGTTCCTCGGGGTATAAGGAGCAGTTGTTCCGTCAGAGAAGGGGTTATTTCGAGTGTGGGATCTTGGTCATATCAAGAGAGATTGCCTAGGTTGTTGAGTGGGACTCCACAATAGAGTTCTCGGCTGATGGCACCAGCACAGGTAGCTACGCAACCCCCTTAGCAAGATCGGGGTGGGGCTCAGTTAGCTAGAGGTCACCCTAGAGGGGGAGGACAATCAGGTGGCGGTCAGGACCGATTCTATGCTCTTCCATCCAGACCAGATGCCATTGCTTCAACTGCAGTGATCACATGTATTGTCTCAGTTTGTCACAGGGATGCCTCTGTATTTATTGACCCTGGTTCCACTTATTCATATGTCTTATCATATTTTGCTCATTATCTGGATATGCCCCGTGAGTCCTTAGTTTCATTGGTTCATATCTCTACACTGGTGGGCGATGCTATTGTTGCGGACCATGTATATCAGTCATGTGTAGTGACTATTGGGAGTTTGGAGACTAGAGTTAACCTCTTATTGCTTAGTATGGTCGATTTCGATGTGATCTTGGGTATGGGTTGTGTTACATCCCGTATTTTAATATTATGATAAGTCATAGTAATCCATATGTGCTTGAAGGTATTAAGACTATTCATGAGATTATAGAGGATTTGTCACTATGTTATTATAAGACCCCGTAAGTTTAACAACATTGATACCATTATATACATTTAATATGATATTTGGAGTCGAACATTTTTGTAAAAAAAGTTTGAAAAATATGATTTTATATAGTTATTAATATTAATACTTTCGAATATGCTTTAAATTATATACATAATATGAGAAAGTTTATGAGATTTTCTTTATTGTAAAGATATGAATTATATTTTTCACAAGAAAAAAAGGTTATCTTTTTACCATTTTAAGAATTAAGCGTACGGAAATTTGTACTCTTTATATGATATTAGAAAAATTAGAAGTTGAGAATATATATATATATATATATATATTTTTTTTTTACATGGATGTTTTAATGAAATAATAATGTATGTATTGATTTTATATGTTACCACATGACCATGATAGTAAAGTATATTATAGTAAGGTGTATAAAGTATCGTAAAAGTGAGTAGTATTTTAAGTAATTTGGATAATTCTTAATTATGTGGGTAATTGGTTAATTTTTGGTTAATGAGAGATCAACTATTTAAATAAGGATAAGACTAACCCTCCCCCTCCACGTAGAAACACCCCTCTAATCCTATGTATGACTCTTAGGTCATTAATCTAGGTGGCAAGAATAGAGATGTGAATTGGACAGGTCTTATAACCTAAGTCATATATATCATTTTAGAAGGAGAATCATTATATTTCTTAAAGACATAATAACCACCTATCCGTTGATATAACATGAAAATTTCAAGGATCTGTAGGAATTCAAGTATGATATTCCATAGCGTCTTCAACGCTTCATGACCCGATATTTCAGAGCACCTTAATTAACGTGAGATTTTATAATATTAAGGGAGTACTGTGTAATATTTCTTGAGAGAATCGACTCAGGTATGCGAAGGTTATCCCTTCTTTCTTATGGCATGATCCATGTAACAATACGTAAATGTAATGTTGTTTCATAAATGTTTCTACTCTTAGCAGATAAGGATGTATATGTTAGTTATTCCTGTAAAATGATATTCAAGCATGTCTAAGTATGTCCCTAAATCCCTAATGAGGTATATAATAGAGATATTAATGTTTATAATATAGTGATACATGTACATGCATCGTCATGCATTTACCACCGGGCTGGTCGGGAAGTTACCACCGGCTGGGAAGTCATGCATATTCATTTACAACCAAGCTACGATCCGTCGGGCAGTCATGAATTTACCACCGAGCTATGGCCGGTTGGGCAGTTACACATTTACCACTATGCTACAGCCGGTCGGGCAGTTACCACTGATCAGTTGGGCAGTCATGCATCATACAATATGGATTATAGGCTCAAAGAGAAGCATTGTATATATAGGAGTATAATAAGTATGCATATACGGTGGCATTTCAGCGATTCAGGTTGATTCTTATATGTCTTTAAATAATGTTGACTTATTGTTATATTTCAATTCTACCTTACATACTAAGTACATTATTCATACTGACGTCTTTTTGTTGGGGCTGCATGTATATATAAATAGTTTAACGAGCCCCCACAGTAGATGATATTGGAATTCAACGAAGGATCGGTAGACTCCACCTCATTCGGAGTGCAGCCGACTCTATGCGTCATCGTGTCAGAGTTTTGCTACAGATTATGGGCAGGCCGATACCCTGTCCCATTTGATATCGCATAATCTTAGAGGCTTTGTAGACATAGGTTTATTTTGTATAGTATGTCAAAGGCCTTGACGGTCTATATGTATTCATGTTCTAAGAAAACTGGTTCAGTGATACAACGTTTGCCCACTTATAGTCATACATTATGAGTTGTGACCATGTTGGCCCATGATATTTAGGACAAAAAAAGAGTTACGGAGTGGTTCGCTCAGGCCAGTGCAACACCGGGTGCCAGCCATGCCTCCCCAGGTTTGGGGCGTGACAGATTGGTTGTCTCCATGTCATGCTGTTCTAGATTGCCACGCTAAGACCGTGACATTGGCGATGCCGGGATTGTTGAGGATTGAGTGGAGAGGTTTTATAGACTATGTTCCCAGCAGAGTGATTTCATATTTGAAGGCCCAGTGGATGGTTGGGAAAGGGTGTTTATCTTATTTGGCCTTTGTGAGGGATGCTAGTGCTGATGCTCCCACAATTGATTCTGTTCCGGTGATGCGGGAGTTTCTAGATGTGTTTCCTACAGACCTGCCAGGCATATCGCCCAATAGGGATATTGACTTGGTGCTGGGCACTCTACCCATTTTTATTCCACCGTATCGTATAGCACCAGCTGAGTTGAAGGAATTGAAGGAGAACCTTCAGGAATTCCTTGATAAGGGGTTTATTCGGCCTAGCATGTCAACTTGGGGTGCACCAATTCTGTTTGTGAAGAAGAAGGATGTTACTATGAGGATGTGCATTGAGTATAGGCAGTTGAACAAAGTTACAATCAAGAACAAATATCCTTTGTCACGTATTAATGATCTGTTTGACCAGCTTCAGGGAGCGAGGGTGTTCTCCAAGATTGATTTAAGGTCTGGGTATCACCAAATGAAGAACTCGGATATTCTAAAGACAACATTCAGGACCTGTTAAGGGCATTATTAGTATTTTGTGACGTCTTTTGGGCTGACCAACGCCCCAGCAGCGTTCATGCATCTGATGAACAATGTGTTTCAGCCTTATGTCGACTCATGTTTTATAGTGTTCATTAATGATATCATGGTGTACTCTCGTAGCCAGGAGGATCATGCCCAGCAATTGAAAATTGTGTTGCAGTGGTTGAGGGAGGAGAAACTTTATGCCAAGTTCTCGAAGTATGAGTTTTGGCTCAGTTTAGTGGCATTCTTGGGGCACATGGTGTCCAGTGAGGGTATGGAGATTGCGAGCTTTCTTGGCTTGGCTGGTTATTATCGTTGCTTTGTGGAGGATTTCTCATCTATTACATCACCCTTGACCAAATTAACCTAAAAGGGTGCTCCTTTCAGGTGGTCGGATGAGTGCAGGGAGAGCTTTCATAAGCTCAAGATTGCCTTGACCACAACTCCAGTACTAGTTTTGCCTTTAGCTTCAGGCTCATACACTCTATATTGTGATGCTTCTCAGATTGATATTAGGTGTGTCTTGATGCAGGAGGGTAGAGTGATTGCTTACGCTTCGCGCCAGTTGAAGCCTCATGAGAAGAACTATCCCGTTCATGATTTGAACTTAGATTCCATCATTCATGCATTGAATATTTGGAGGCATTATATCTACAATATGTTTTGTGAGGTGTTTACGGATCATCAGAGTCTCCATCACTTGTTCAAACAAAAGGATCTAAATTTGAGGCATCGGAGATGGTTAGAGCTGCTAAAGCACTATGATATCACTATTCTGTATCATCCCAGGAAGGCCAATGTGGTAGTCGATGGCTTGAGTAGAAGGCGGTGAGTATGGGTAGCCTTACATTTATTCCTGTTGGTGGGAGACCTCTTGTAGTTGGTGTTCAGTCCTTGGCCAACCGATTCGTGTGAGATTGTATATTTCAGAGCCTAGTCGGGTTTTAGCTTATGTTGTTTCTCGATCTTCCTTATTTGATCACATCATAGAGTGCTAGTATGATGATCCTCATTTGTTTGTCCTCAAGTACATAGTTTAGCAAGGTGATGCCAGAGATGTGACTATTGGGGAGGATGGGGTATTGATGATGCAGGGTCGGATTTGTGTGCCCAATGTGGATGGGCTATGTGAGTTGATTCTTATGAAGGACCACATTTTGCGGTATTCCATTCAATCCGGGTACCGCAAAGATGTATCAGGACTTGAGGCAACACTATTGGTGGAGGAGAATTAAGAAGGATACCGTCCTTCGCTTCAGGTCCTATCCCTCGGTTGGGGTTTGTAGCTCGGTGCCTTAACTGTCAATAGGTGAAGTATGAGCATCAGAGACCGGGTGGATTGCTTTAGAGTATAGCGATTTCAGAGTGGAAGTGGGAGAAGATCACCATGGACTTCGTAGTTGGGGTCCCACAGGCTTCGAGGAAGTTTTATGCTATTTGGGTTATTATGGATCAGCTGACCAAGTTCGCGCACTTCATTCCAGTTGGTACTACCTATTCTTCAGAGTGGTTGGTTGATATTTACATCCGAGAGATTTTCCGCCTTCACGATGTGCTAGTATCTATCATTTCAGATCGAGGCACATAGTTTACATCATAGTTCTAGATAGCACTATAGCGAGAGTTGGGCACCCAGGTTGAGTTGAGCACAACATTTCACCCTTAGACGGACGGACAATCTGATCGCACTATTCTGCCACTCGCGGAGTTTTCCTACAACAACAGCTACTAGTCGAGCATCCAGATAGCTCTGTATGAGAATTTTATGAGAGGCGGTGTAGATCTCCGGTGGGTTGGTTCGAGCGGGAGAGGCTAGGCCTTTGGGTACTGACTTGGTTCAGGATGCACTGGATAAGGTTAAATTGATTTAGGATCAGCTTCGCACGGTGCAATCAATACAGAAGAGTTATGTCGACAGGAAGGTCATGATGTTGCTTACATGGTTGGGGAGAAGGTTCTGTTGAAGGTTTCACCCATGATGGGTGTTATGAGGTTCGGAAAGAAAGGGTAGTTGAGCCCTCGGTACATTGGGCCGTTTGAGGTACTTCGAAGGTTTGGGGAGGTGGCTTACGAGCTTACCTTTCTACCTAGTTTATCGAGTGTGCATCCAGTATTTTATGTGTCTATGCTCCAGAAGTATGTTGGTGATCCGTCTGATGTTTGGGATTTTAACACGGTTCAGCTGGATGGTGATTTGACTTATGATGTGGAGCCGGTGGCTATTTTGGGTCGGTAGGTTCATAAGTTAAGGTCAAATGATATAGCTTCAGTGAAGGTGCAGTGGAGAGGTCAGCCAGTTGAGGAGGCTACTTGGGAGACCGAGCGGGAGATGCAGAGCAGATATCCACACCTATTTGAGACTCCAGGTATGTTTCTAGACCTGTTCGAGGATGAACGTTTATTTAAGAGGAGGAGGATGTAACGACCGACCGGTTGTTTCTAGAGTTGTAGCCCCGTTCCCCAATTTTCTACTCATTTTATGCTTTATTGTTGTTTTATGACTTATTAGGGTAGTTGGTCCGGGTCCGAAAGGATTTTGGAATGAATTGAGACACTTATTCTCACCATTGAAAGCTTAAGTTAGAAAAATTGACTAGATGTTAACTTATGTGTGAACAACCCCGGATTCGAGTTTTGATACTTCCGTTAGCTCCGTTGAGTGACTTTGGACTTATGAGCGTGTCTAGATTGTGATTTCAAGGTCCATAGTAGAATTAGGCTTGAAATGGCGAAAGTTGAAATTTTGGAAAGTTTGACCCGGGGATGGACTTTTTGATATCAGGGTCGAATTGGATTTCTGGAAGTTGGAGTAGGTGCATGGTATCATTTGTGACTTGTGTGCAAAATTTTGAAGTAAATCGGATGTATTTTGATAGGTTTCGGCGTCGTTTGTAGAATTTAGAAGTTTCAAAGTTCATTAGGCTTGAATTAGAGTGTGATTCGTGATTTTGATGTTGTTTGAGGTGATTTGAAGGTTCGACTAAGTTCGTATGAAGTTATGGGACTTATTCGCATGTTTGGTTGAGGTCCCAAGGGCTTTGGGTTGATTTCAAGAGGTTAATAGATCCATGTTTGAAGTTGAAGAGCTGCTGAAGTTTGAGGACTACTGGTGTAATCGCACCTGCGGAGTGGGCACCACATGTGAGAACCCGCAAAAGCGTGAAGGGAGCCGCAAAAGCGGGCAAGTATGAGATGAGCAGAGGTCGCAGGTGCAAAGATTCTCCCACACCTTCGTGGTCGTAAAAGCGGGGCGACGGTTGCAGATGCGGGCCTATGCGCATGTGCGATGGACTGTTCCGCACCTACGATTGCGTAGATGCGGTCCAATGCTCGCAGGAGCGGAAGCACTTGGGTTAGTGAATTCCGCAAAAGTGAAGATTTAACCGCAAAAACTGTTCCGCAGGTGCGCAGTAGTGGCCGCAGGTGTGAAAAGTCTAGGCAAAGCCTATATATGCGAAGTTTTTTAAATTTTCACAATTTTTAACATTTTGAGCTCGGATTTTGGAGATTTTTGAGGGTATTCTTGAGGTAAGTTCCTTGTGTTCATCTTTATTCAATAATTATGTTTCCTCGCTGATTTTCTATCTAGTTGGTGTGTTTTTGAGGTGTAATTTGGGGATTTGAGTGGCGATTTTGTAAAGACTCGTAAAATTTATTGTTTAAAATAATACCCGAATAAGCCCCCAAGTTATTATAACTGTAGAAATTCTTAAAACAGGCGTATTTTTCAGTAAAAAGTACCCCAGAATTTGAAAGATGAATTTTCCAGAAACTTGGGCATTATGTGACGCACTATGCAATCACATAACGTGTATGCGGACCGCATGATGGTCGCATACATGGGCAGAATCACTGCCCAATTTGAGGACAACTATGCGGCCCAAAATGCGATCGCATGCTGGTTATGCGGACTGCTTGGTTGTCACATTCTTGGCCATTGATTTTTGTGAGGGAGGTTATGCGACGTACTATGCGATCGCATAACTTGCATGCAGATCGCATAGTGGTCGCATACCTGCACAGTGTATTTTAAATGTTGGCCCATCTTGAGGGCCATTCTGTGGTCGATTCTGCGGACCGCATATCAGGAATGCGATCGCATTCCTGATCGCATTCCACTGTCGGGCTCCTAGTTTTCTAATTTTAAAACCCGACCCCTAGTTCATTAAAACACCCTCCCCTTCATTTTTTACTGATTTCTGAGCAAAAATAGAGAGAAGGGAGAGAGGGTTCTTGGGAGAGAAAGTTCTTCTTCATCAAAATTGATTCTTCAAAGTCGCTCAAGCCCGAAATCTATCGAGTTAGTGTTATGTTCTTCACTCAACGAGGTAAGTCTTCACCCCATTTTCCCCCTAAAGTTCTCAGATTTTAATTAAGAATAAAACACATAGGATGGTTCTTGAAAATGTAGGTCAAACCCATGCATGCATGTGAGTAAAACTTCTTAATCTAGCAAAAAAGGAAGACGGTTGGGGTAAAATACACAAAGAAGGGGTGGTAATCTAACGGGGTCACCTAACGTTCGATAAAATGCTTAAAAGAGTTCAAATTGTATGCATGATTTCCAATTCTGAGTTGAATATGTTTAATTGTGAACTAGATTGACGGTACTAGTCGACTAGGTGATTTGTGAGTAAAAGTTAAAAAGAAATTTCGACCCGAGGTATGTATGGCTAACTTTAATCTCCGTAAAACCTTGTTGGTGCCGGAACAGTCGCTACCTGTTAGTTGTCTGGGTATGTGCATATTGGGTGTTCTAAATATGTTAAGGCATGATGCCCTACTCTCTGACTGTCTAGCTAAAATTCATGTATTTTGCTATTCGGAATCATGAAAAAGTGATTTACTTGTGAATGTTTTGCCATGTGTAAGGTTGGTTAAGTACCCTAATATGCCGGTATGAAAGATTGGTAAGAAATCCAAGTATGCGAATATGACAGTGCTAAGAGCTGTGAAATGATATGATAAATAGGAATTGTGGTTGATTCAGTCGTACTATACTGATTGTGGAAATGTCTTATTTGACTCGCTGTTTTGGGCAAGATCTGTTGTGACTTGAAATCGTATGGGTGATTGGTTGTATTGAGATTGTGTCCTTATGATGAAATCCTCTATGATTGAATTTTAAATTGAAAATGTTGATATGAAATGTGATTGTCTGGTGGGATCGGGTTGCGCGCCGCAACACGAAGAAATAAGGGTGGGTGAGGTGATAAGGGTGGACAAGGTAATAAGGATGGAATTTGATCACGTTAAAATGAAGAATTCATGGAATTCTTGAATATGGTGTTGCTGGAAAGGAAAAAGGGGAAATCTGTGGAACTTGGGATTTTGATTGTTTCTGTTTCTGAGCAATGCTTGCTGATTCTATTACTGTCTCTTATCTGTGCATTGCTGATCTTACTTAGAGTAAAGTTTGTTCTTTTATAGGTAGTAAAGGGTTTGTATATTTCTGGTATTGTAGCTATTTCTTCTCCTGTAGATGTATATACGGTACTAAGTAGTCCGTAATTGTAACAAGTGTTTACTAGGTTTGCACTAGTTCCTGGTTGTGCTATAAGGCGGTTGTAACCTTGTAGTGGTTGTGTTATATAGTCTTCTGCTGGATTTTTTGTAGTTTTGGATCTTGGATTTAGGTTTAGAAAAGTCTGTAGTTTGTGGATATTTTCGATATATGACCTGGTTATATGATTGTATGTTTGTTTATCTTGGTTCAGGCTATCTTTGTAGGTGTTTATTTGGGGTGATATGTATAATGGGTCTTTTCTTATTTTTGGTATAAATGGTTTGTCGAATACTACATTCATATTTGAATTATTATACCTTGGCTTGCTAGTTCCTGCTGCTGATGTGTTGTTAGATGTTGCCGTTGTACCTGAAATACTAGATTTTTTGTTAGATTGAGTTTTTAGGTGTTTCTCATCGTCACCTTTTAGCTCCGCATATTTTAAGTCATGCTGCTGACTTAGCTCCGCGTTTTTAATGTCACGCAGCTGACATAGCTCATTCTGTTCTATCTTTTGCAGTCTCGTTCCTATACTGTCCACCTGCAAGGAAAGTGTAGTAAGGATTTAGAGTATATCTGGAGTGTTATCTTCTGTTTGAGTACCTTTGTCTTGATAGGTGATCTGCAATCACATTTTTGTTAGTTGAAATTAATTCAATTGTAAATGTAAAGTTTTGTATGTTCAATACAAGTCTCCGTATTTCTTTTGTAGTAACTGAATCCTGTATTTTTCTTGTAAGCCACCACTTAACTTGTGTATTATCCGTTCTTACAATAAATTTGTTATAAACGATATATGGCTCAAATGCTAACAAACATTTATATAATCCAAATAGTTCTTTTCTATTTATCTCCCATTTTAATTGTGGTTCCGTATAAGACCCTGAATAGTACCTGCAGTGATGTTCTATTTTTTCTTTATCATATTTATATTTAAGAACTCCCCCATAGCTATGATTACTTGAATCTGTTTCTACTATGTAGGTAAATTTTTTATTTTCATCTGGAAAATATAATTTTGGTAATTTTTTGCATAATATTTTGACCTTTTTTATTTGTTCTTTATCTTTTTCATCAAAATGGTATTCTACATCCTTTTTTAGTTTTTTCTGCAAAGGTTTTAGGTTTTCTTCTAATCTGAGTATATATTCTCTTACTTGGTTTATTAGTCCCAAAAATAATTGTAATTTCTTTTTTGTATCAATATTTTCATCAAGGTTAATTATTTTTTGTACTATATGAGTTTGCATTTTTATTCCATTTCTGTCTATTTGTATTCCTAGGAATTCTATCTGGTTTTTCATAATTTCTGCTTTTGTTCTACTCAAGCTTATGCCAGAGTATTCTATAATATGTATGAATTTTTCTAATAATTTTATATGGTCATCTTGTGTTTTTGAATATAGTAATATATCATCTATATATACTATACAATTTTCTATTTGGTTAAAGTAAGTATCCATAAAGTGTTGTTATCTATCTGGTGCATTTTTATATCCAAATGGTAAAATATTCCATTCATAAAATTCCTCTGGTACTGTGAATGTTGTTAATTTTTTAGATTCGTCTTCTAGCTTTAAATGGTAAAATCCTGATTTACAGTCAAATTTACTAAAGTAATTATATCCTTGGATTTGTCTTATCTTTAATATCTTGTTGGGTATTGGGTAATTGTATGTTTTGGTTTTTGCATTTAAGTTTCGATAGTCTATAACCATCCTACTTTTTCCTCTTTTTTGTTCACTATGTTTATTTACTATAAATGCGGGACTTGTGTGTTTACTATTACTTTCTTGTATGTACTTATTGTCTAGTAAGTCCTTTATATGTATTTTGAATTCCTCTAAATCATTAAAGTTATATTTTAGGGGTTTTTGTGTTATTATGCTATTATCTTCAATTAATTCTATTTTTACTTTTGTCTTATGTTTTTCCCATCCTTGTAAAGGATTATCATTACATAATAGTTCTAATTTTTCTTGGATTATTTTTATTTTATCTATTGTAAATATGATAATTTCTAATTGAGAAGTTGGATTTTTATCTATATTTTTAGTTTTTGTGTAATTTTTTCACTTCCTTTTATCCATTTTGTAGTTTTTCGCTGTTTATTATTTACTCGTTTTGCTCCTTCCTTATTTTTACATAGTATGGTAAAACACCAGTGTGTCTTTGTTATTATATGTGGATATAGTTTTTCGACAAATGACATTCCTAACAACATATCTTTTGTAGTGCATTCATAGTTATATATTTCTTCTATAGTTAATATTTTATCCCATATTTGTATTTTTACATTCTTAGTTCTATAGTTAATCATACTTCCTTCGTTGTTAAACCCTATTACTACCATAAGTGTTTTTAATTTTTCCCATTTGTCTTCTGGTAAACAGTTATATTTACATATATTAGCTTTTGCTCCTGTATCTATCATTGGTGTATAATACCGATTGTAATATCCTTCTATTATGATTTTTGCAAGTATATATATTTTCATACTTCTGATCTTTTTATTATTATTCTTTTATCCTTATATGTTATGGTCAATTGTTTATCTCCTAAGCTGTATGGTTTTACCTTTTCTAACCATTTTATTCCTAATGTAATATTTTTATTTCCTTGGTAAATTTTAAACTGTATTGTTAGAGGTATTCCTCCTATTATTATTTCTTTTTCTGTTGTTTCTTCGTTTGTTATTAGCTCTTTTGGTAATTCTGGGCATATTTGTTCAGTGGTTATTATCTCAGTTTCTGCTACTAATTCTCTTGTAATGTAGTTTTCTTCTTGTCCTGTATTTATTAATATTAGATATTTTCTTTGTTCCATAATTCCTGTTATATAATAGTGGTATGGTTTTATTTCTTCTACTATGGTTTTAATTAGATTTTGTGGAAGTATATAGTCTCTTTTTGATGTACTCATCCTAGGTGACGTAGGTGTTTCATAAATTAACTGGTTTGGTATACTTGACGTACTTATCCTTTCTTTTACTATTTCTAAATCTTCTTCCATATCAATTTATTTGTAGCTATATTAATTATTATCAATAATCGTAACTATTTTTTCAAATGGATTTTCTATTTTGATTTTATTTTTTGCTGCTATCTTATGTTTTGTTGTCAGAACATATAGATTTTTACATCTAGCTGTAAATATCTTACTTCCTGGTGCTAATTCTATTCCTGACATTTTCCAGTATAGTACTAATGATTTGTCTATATTTCTATCAGTTAATTTTGAAATAATAAAAATAATGAATCAAAATTGGACAGAATTAATTATATCAGATCATATAAATTATATACCTATATGAATTAGATTTATACTCAGAACAATAATGAATCATATATACCAACAATATTGGCAGCAAACTACTGACAGTATAAATTTACTATCAAAATTAATAAAAACCAATATAGAAGAATATCAAAGAACCAAAGATATAACATACATAGAATATATATTAGAAAGCCTAAAAGAAATACTCAGATTAATTCCGCTACAGAAAGAATATTATGAAAAATCATTTAAATGATAATTAAGAAAACGACCACTCCCCAAATGAGAACGACCACCCCCCAAATTTAAAATACATGAGACTAGTAAAAAATTAAGAAAACAAATAAGAAATTGAACGAATTATACTGTCAATATAAATGGCTACATAGCACACAGATAGAAAATAATAAATTAGAACAATTGATAGATATTATATTCAAAACAGAATATAAATATGTTCAATATCTGAAAAAACAGTATGAACAAAAATATAAACTCCA